>PYUH01000831.1:594008-605384 GCA_016808085.1 Suaeda aralocaspica
TTTTTGTAAAAGCTTTTCAAGTTTAACTCCATTAATTGTTCTTGTATTATTGATTAGACCTTGGGCCTTTTATTTTTGACATATAACTAATGAGCTATATTTTGGGACCGAAGGTCCGAGTAGGGGATAAATGGCAATATTTTGTGGAGGGTTATCCGACTTACTCCCAAATAATAATCGCCAAAATGAAGTTTCAAGTGAGACAACTTCCATGTTTTTTTTTTCACAAAGGGCAACAAGCAAATGTCATAAGCTTAATGAGATTTTGAAGCAAGTGGCTTCATAACTAATTTTGAAAAGAATGTAGCCCCTAGGGTGTATAAGGTGGTGTAAGTATGGAGACTTGTAGCAACAAGAAAGGTCACAAATATGTATACAAAGCTATCTATAAGAGTATGTACAAGCTAGTTATAAAGTAAGTATGCTCAAATTAGCCACAAATAAGCACGAGGAAAACAACCAAAAATATGCACAAATGAGCACGGAGGTGCCATAGCATGAGTTAGTAGGAAGCAAGGGATGGGGGTATCTCAACTTTTCCTAAATCGATTTTTTTTAAATGATTATTTTTTTGTACGAGAAGAATGAGGAAGAAAGAATAGTAGAAGTTAAGGATCTAAAATTGATTACAGTTGTATAATGTGCTTGACAACGCTTATGATTCAAAGGGGAGTGATTTTAGCTTGCTCATTTGATCTTAGATTATGAGCCATCATCTTATATTTTCGTGATTGTCTTGTTTGAGAAGTTTGTTTCAAATTCAACTATTGGCTACTAGTAATGTGAATCTCTTTAGAGAAACAAGAGATCAAAATTATAAATGCTTGCTCAAGTTTTAAAGTGTTGAAGATAATAGTCCTAGAAGTAGACGAGTTGCCAAGTTTATGAAAATCAAAACTAGAAGAGATAGGAAAAATTTTGGTGATGTGAGGATGATATGGAGTCAAAGTGATGCCTCATGCTGCCATGGATAGGTATAAGATAGCTATGAAAATTCATTCTTTAAGAGAAAATGAAGAAGTTGGATGATTTTACGGAATAAAAAGGAACGAGTAAAGGAAGTATGTGAGAGTTTGAGTTAAAAGATGACACTACAAGAGTTGATGCTGATGATCCCGCATGAGAAAGGAAAGAAGCTTGATGAAGAAGAGTTTGTGTGAAAAAAAGGAAAGAAGCATGATATGTGTAGAAGAAAATGACTTGTTTTATGTGACATTAAGGCAATTTTCTTTTAAGGACGGTTGTGCGTCTAAAATAATACAATATCCAAGACCTTAGGTGGGTCTTGTTTTCAAAAGGACCTTTTTTTCATGGGCCCTTAAAATTTTACTCATGTTACATGTCCTTAAGATGTAGGACTATTTAGATCACACCTTATGAAAGGTTGCATATGTATCCAATTCGAGTTGGAATCAGGTCTTATGTAGCTCATGCTTTTGAGTTATTGATGTGTTAAAGGTAAAGACACAAGTTTTTTGCATTTTTGTTAAACCTCAAGGAGGGCTTTTTCAGGGTTGTATCGTGGCTAAGCCTAGGGTGTAAGAAAGAAATGGAAAAGAAGGCTCAAATATCCATAATTAACCCAAACTATGCTACAAACTTGTTCTTAAACTTGAGCAACTCTATTACTTAAAACATTACTTGTTGACAAATTTTCATGCATTTCCATTTACTTGAATTTAAAATTAGTGCTACTTTAACATTATTTCCTTTATGGAGTTGCATTTTAATTTATGTCCTCGTAGCATTCCCATCCCCATCCCCATGCTAAGTTTGATGTATGTTGAAAGAAACAAGCTATGTGTTTAGGGACAAACGGGCTACCAAGAAATTGGATCATAATGTAGGTTATTCAAGATAAGAGAGACATTTTTAGGGTTTAAAAAGTGCCTCTTATGTTGGTGTATTGCATCTTTAAATAAACACTAAGTGGACTTAGAGTGAGCCCCCAATTTTTGAGACTTAAGTTGAGCCTCAATTGAACTTTTAGGCTCGTGATGTCTGTTCCTATGGTTAATAAAGTAAAGTTTGTTGCCAAAAGAGAATTTATGTGAACCACTTTGCTTTAATAACTTAATTAAGGAATTGACACATTTAGTTTAAAGGACGTAAAATGTAGAGTAAGTTATTCAAGGTGTGGATACGTCAAATTGAGGATGCATTTGATATGAACAACGTAGTCTATATTATGCCAATTATGCTTTAACTTGTTCTTTATTGCCATGATGATTAACTCAACTGATGGGTTCATTCACTTGTAATTGTTTAAGCAAGACATGATGAGTAGAGAGAGAATGTACAATTTGAAGATGAAAAGAATTTCATTTTATTGATAGTTGAGATTAGTACATATATGATACTTGGAAGCATAAGTCTCAAACTCTATCATGAAAGAAGAAGAAAATAAAAGAGAGAAATTAAACTAGGGAAGTGAATGCAAATCACGTTTCTTGTATGTATGCGTCTACATCCTCTTGAATAATGTTCTTCGGATTTTCTTGAGCTTGAATTTGAAGAATTTTAAATAATAACCATAATTGATTGAAACTTCATTATATTTCAGTCCAAACTATAGACCTTGGTTCTATTGATCAATATATTCTAAATCAAATATTTAGGAGTAGGTTGAACCATGGGCTCATAATTTAAACACTTAGAATGATGTGTTTGATGCAAAGGTGGGATGGAGTGTTTAGTAAAAAGTAGTAGCCAATATAGCACATATTATCACTTTGTAATTCAAACAAAATTTCTTTTGTTTACATTAGGCATTTTTTCATCATTTTGTACGCCAATAATATGTAGCAACTTGTGCAATTTCATATTATAATGATTGCACTTACAAGAATGTGTCCATTTAGTATCTGTTAATAGGTAAAATGTTGAAAAAAAACCAAAGTGGGTTTTTTATTGAACCATAACGGGCTCTAAAATAACTTTAAACTCTTTTAGTTGGGGTTAATTATGATTTAATTGTGTATAAGTAATTTCAAATAAATACTACATATTCATCAAAATTATTCAAATACATGACTTTTTAGCGCAAATAAAGTTCTAGCGGTAGCTTTGTAGCGTGACAAAAGAAGTAGCGCTAGCAAGGTAGCGGTATTAAACTTGTGACACTAACAGTGTAGCGCAATTAGAAGAGTTGCGCTGTTTGTGTATCGTTGTAGAGTTAGTTACGCTGCAAGTTTCTATTGATTTTTGTTAAGTTATCATTAAATTTGTATTTAATGGGTTTGGATTCATGTCCATGCTGCCCATATATACGTTATTTAGGCCTAAATGGGCCTATTATTAGACTGAACTTTTGAAAGATTGGTGATGATGTTATTTGTATGTGAGTCATTAAAAACATTGATCAAAATCGTGCATTGTCAGGTAATTAGTAAACTTCAGATTATCATCATTGGATCCTTAGTAAGAGATGATGGGGGAAGATGATATACATGTTTTATGTTGTGTTTTTCCCTCATTTTCGGTTGATTCTTGCGCTAAATAGTTAAGTTTGTGGCTTTGTTTTGATTAAATATCGTCTTTCGATGTTAAGTTATGTTTTGGATCGGTTTTAGCATCTTTAGTTGACTTTTAGAGCCTTTTACGGCTATTTTATACTTTTTCGATTATTACGCGTGGTTTTCAGTTTTGTTTTATATGTTACAGGAGAGTAATAGAGAGTTATGAAGTCATTGGAAGCTAAAATGAGTCAAAAAGCATTTGCCTCGGGATGCGTGCCAGGTCACGAAAAGTCACGAACGAGTTTCGAAGAATCGATCAAAGAAATAAGCAAGATCATCAAAATGTTGCTCAACTTGGTTCATGCGGGCGCAACCCTTTAATCCCCATTTAACCTATGCGCCCGCAACATAGATCAGAAGCATCATAACTCACTCAATATTCACCACGCGGGCGCAGGGAACAAACTGTATTTGACCTATGCGGGTGCAGGTAAAGCGGATTTTGATCCGTTCGGCTTTTCTTCGCGGTTTTATTTCGTGGGTTTTATTTTAATAAAACCTAATTACTATATATACTCAATGTAAAGGGGGCACGACCCTAACTACTTTTTATCATATTTTTAGACCTAGGAATCCAAAAACCCTTATTCTCTCTAGAATTTTAGTATTGATTACTTTGTTCAACAATTCAAGCTTTCAATTAATGCAATTTCATCATTATTTTGGTAATTTTTTTCCTTATACTTTCCAATTCCTTTAATTTCATGAATCTCTTTAGTTTGTTAGTTTTTAGTTTAGATTAATTAATTTTGCTATTTTGATTCTTAATTTAGTTTTATTAGTAATTAATTTAGTTTTAGTTCTAGTTTTAATTAGTTTTTGTTCATGATCATGTTATTTAATTTTGATTTTGTTTTAGTTTCCTTAATTATGAGTGAGTAGTCGTTTTCTCTAGCGTTAGGGGATCTATGATCATGGTATGAATTTAATTTATGTTCTCTAATTAGTTCTTGGCTTTTAATTGAATTCCTATTGTTGATTTCTATTGATTGCAATTAAATTGTGGCCAGATTTAGTTATAAGTTAGGTTATTGTCGAAATCGAGGCCGAGAGGTAAGATTACCACAATTAGACCACTGAATAATAGGCAAAAACGAATTTATACGAGCGAGAGCCGGTAAAGGAGTTTTGAGGGAGTCTAAGTTCGAGAGAATTAGTCAGCCCTAGTTCAATGAATGCCAATGAATTGATTAGTGAGCGTTAATTGAGTTTGTTGATTGATCATAGTGAACCGATAGCCCTAGGTTTCCATTATAAAAGTTCAATCAATAATTTCCCGTCATTTCCTTAGTTTCATTTTTAGTCTTCTTAGTTTTAGTAGTCATTTACCGAAATTTCCACCAAGGCCCCTTATACATTTTAGACTTTTTAGAACTAATAGGATTTAATAGCCTCCCTGAGGATTCGATCCCTATTTCCCTAGCTATCTTAGTTAGAGTTGTTCGGTTATTTTTTAGAGGTGCGCGATAGCCTGTTCAAATTTTGGCGCCGTTGCCGGGGAGGCAATTTTTAATTCTATTAGTCGGGTTTGAAGTGTTTTCTTATTTTTATTTTTGGTTTTATTTCCTCACCTCAAGGAACCTTCACGTTCTTTGAGGTAGTTCTCATTTCGGTTTCGAGTTTCGATTGTCTGCATGTATTAGGTTGTATGCCGGTTTGGATTGACCCTGAATTGGAAAGATCATTGCATAAGAGGAGTCGTAGAAGGAAGTGGAGATTACGAAGAGTCATTCTTTCCGATCGAACACTGGTTGATTTGACACAATTATTTGCTGAGTTGAACATTTCCGATTGTCCAGATAAAGAAGAGATGTCAGGATCACAGTTCAACGAGAACAACCAACCACGAGAGGATGCACCGCCGCCGCCGCCACCACAAGCAAGGTCCTTAAAAGACTATTCTCAGCCGAGTTCTGCAACAGTGGGAGGTGGATACCGAGTTCCTGATATAGAGGCCCTGAATTTCGAATTGAAGCCAGCTTTGGTGAACATNCCCAGCTTTGGTGAACATGGTTGAAAGGAATCAGTTTGTAGGCACAATGAAGGAAGATCCGAAATTACATTTGAATAACTTCATTCAGTACTGCAATACAATCAAGCAAGCTGGTGTATCTCAAGATTACATCCGACGTACGATGTTTCCATTTTCATTAAAGGAGAAAGCTCGATCTTGGTTGAATGGTTTGAACATGGATACTATTAATAGTTGGGATGACTTGGCTCTTACTTTTCAAAGGAAATACTCTCCTCCAGAGAGAACCGCACAACATAGGAGTCAAATTACGAATTTTAACCAAGAAACAGATGAAACTCTTTATGATGCATGGGAGAGATTTAAGGATTTGTTGAGAATGTGCCCTCATCACGGACTTGAGAAGTGGTTTTTAGTGCAATCATTTTATAATGGCTTGGGTAATGAGAGTAGAACTTTGCTTGATTCTACTGCTAGTGGTCGATTTATGAACCAAGAAGTCAATGCTGCTTATGATTTAATTGAGCAGATTGTCATTCATAATTCTCAATTTGGTAATCCCAGAGGACATGCTAAGGGAGGAGGAAAACATGTGATAGATGACAAATATGAGAGTTTGGCTTCACAAAATGCAATTCATGAGAAGCTAGACAAGATCAACACACCATCCTCCAATCTAATGACGGTAGCTGCAATGGCTGCACATTCGGGAGCTACAGATGTCTTTTGTGATTTATGTGGTTCTTTTGGGCATAGTATGCAAGCATGTCATAGTTCTATGGAGCAAGTATGTGCATTTCAAGCTTACAAGAATAACCCCTCTTCTAACACATACAATCCTGGTTGGAAAGATCATCCATACTTCTCCTACAAGAATACTAGTAATGTTCAAAATCCACAACAGCAGCCACATTTTGTACCACAACAACAACAGCAGGTTCAACGGTTTTCTCCACCTAAACCACCAAGTTCTAGTAGACCACCACCTCCAGCACCACGCCCAGCACCTCCACAGCCATCTAGCAATGAGATTTTAGAACTGAAGAATATGATGATGCAGATGCAGAAAGCCATGGAAGCTATGCAGGCCCACAATCGACAATTAGAGACTCAAGTAGCACAAATTGCTCAATTATCAGCTCAAAGGCAACAAGGCCAACTTCCTCCTCAACCTGCTCCATCAAATGCTTCATCAAGCAATCCACCTCGTGATCATTGCAATTCCATTGCAACAAGGAGCGGTACTTACTATGAAGGTCCTAGAATGCCTGATGATGATGCTACCAAGGCTGCAGATGGAACAAAGAAGACTAGTTCTGTTGTCATTGAAGACCTTGAGGAAGTAGCTACAGAAAAGGAGAAAGAAGTCTTAAAGGAGAATGAAGCACCAAGGATGCAAGCTCCAGCTACAGATTCAGTTACTGATACAATTCCTCCCACAAAGTTGTCGTTACCCTTTCCGAACAAGGTAACTAGGAGTAAGAACGATAATCACTTTCGTAAATTCCTTGAAATAGTTAAAAATTTGCAAGTTACTGTGCCTTTCACTAATTTAATTACTCAAGTGCCTACTTATACTAAATTTTTGAAAGATATTTTGAGCAAGAAACGTGAGTTGAATGTAACAGAGACAGTTGCACTCACTGAGGAGTGTAGTGCGATCCTTCAAAACAAATCTCCTCTTAAGTTGAAGGATCCTAGCAGTTTTTCAATTCCATGCAATATAGGTCCTCTATTTATTGATAAGGCTCTATGTGATTTAGGAGCTAGTGTAAGTGTGATGCCCTTATCAATTTGTAAGAAGCTTGACATGGGAGAACTTAAATTTACTAATGTTACTTTGAAGATGGCGGATAGAACTGTAAAATACCCTAAGGGTGTTTTAGAGGATGTACTTGTTAGAGTAGGAAAAATTTTCATTCCTGTTGATTTTGTTGTCCTTGATATTGATGAGGATGCTCATATCCCTATCATTCTAGGTAGACCTTTCTTACATACTGCAGGTGTCGTCATTGATGTTAAAAATGGAAGCTTAACTCTTTCTGTAGGGGATGAAAAAGTGACATTTAATCTTAATAATGCAATGAAAAATCCCATGATAGAGCAGTCGTGTTATAAGATCGATATTATTGGTGAAATTGTTTTGGATGACATGCCTCGATCCCTTACAAAGGATCCCCTAGAGGCCATTTTGTGTTTGGATGCTAATGTAGGTGAAGGAGATTCGGAAATTGATGCTACAGGCCATGAATTGAACAATAAGAAGATGACTTTAGAGGAGAGCCAAAGGTATCAATCATTGCCTCAAAAATCATATGCTATCAAAGAGGTAACACAGCCTGAAATGAAACCCCTTCCACCTAATTTGAAATATGCTTTTCTAGATGATGCCGAGATGTACCCAGTTATGTTAGCTCTAAACTTACTGATAGTCAACTTGAAAAGTTACTTGTTGTGCTTAAAACTCACAAATAGGCTATTGGTTATACACTTGATGAACTAATTGGAAAAATTCCTGATTTTTGCATGCATAGAATTCATCTAGAAGAAGGTCATAAGCCTTGTATACTGGGACAAAGGAGACTTAATCCTAACATGCCGGAAGTGGTGAAGAAAAAGGTTCTCAAACTTCTTGATGCAGGTATCATTTATGCTGTGCCAGATTCTCAGTGGGTAAGCCCAGTGCAGGTAGTCCCTAAGAAGGGAGGAACAACTGTTGTGCGAAATGATAAAAATGAACTTATCCCTACTAGAGTTGTTACGGGTTGGCGAATGTGCATTAATTACCGGAAATTAAATTTTGCCACCAAAAAGGATCATTTCCCTCTCCCCTTTATTGATCAAATGTTAGAAAGGCTAGCAACTAATAAATATTTTGCTATCGAGATGGTTAATCTAGTTTCTTTCAAATACCTATCCATCCTGATGATCAATCAAAAACTACATTTACATGCCCTTATGGCACTTTTGCTTACCGTAGAATGGCTTTTGGTCTATGTAATGCACCTTCTAACTTTCAAAGATATATGATGGCTATATTTTCTGAGTTCATAGAGTCTAGTATGGAAGTCTTCATGGATGATTTTAGTGTCTATGGTACTGATTTTGATTCATGTTTGGCTAACTTGACTAAAGTGCTTAAAAGATGTGAACAGGTGAATTTGGTCCTCAATTGGGAGAAATGTCACTTTATGGTGACGAAAGGAATTGTCCTAGGACATCTAGTCTCTGAAAGAGGTATTGAAGTAGATAAAGCTAAAATCCAAGTTGTTGAATAATTACTTCCACCAGTAAGTGTAAAAGGTGTTAGAAGCTTTCTAGGTCATGCAGGGTTTTACCGTAGATTCATCAAAGATTTTTCTAAAATTGCTAAACCCTTAACCCAACTGCTATTGAAAGATGCCGAGTTTAAATTCACCGATAAATGCCTTGAATGTTTTAATTTGATC
Source organism: Suaeda aralocaspica (assembly GCA_016808085.1). Taxonomy (NCBI): domain Eukaryota; kingdom Viridiplantae; phylum Streptophyta; class Magnoliopsida; order Caryophyllales; family Amaranthaceae; genus Suaeda; species Suaeda aralocaspica. Next base: position 602,948 of record PYUH01000831.1, read on the forward strand.
AAACGAGCACTAATCTCAGCACCAAACATTCAATCACCCGATTGGGAATTACCTTTCGAAATTATGTGTGATGCTAGTGACTATGCTGTAGGTGCCGTGTTAGGGCAGAGGAAAGACAAGATTTTGCATGCTATCTACTATGCTAGTAAGACTTTAGATCCAGCTTAAATTAACTATGCCACAACTGAAAAAGAACTGCTTGCTATAGTGTATGCTCTCGATAAATTTCGCTCTTATCTTATAGGTTCGAAAGTTATTATTTACACTGACCATGCAGCTTTAAAGTACTTACTTGGAAAGAAGGAAGCAAAACCAAGGCTTATTAGGTGGATTTTTCTCCTTCACGAGTTTGATCTAGAAATTCATGACAAGAAAGGTGCAGAGAATGTGGTTGCAGACCACCTATCTAGGATTCGATATGAAGATGGGGAGATTTCAACTCCTATTGATGACTCTTTTCCTGATGATCATCTTCTAGCTGTGATTTCTAATACTCCATGGTTTGCTGATTATGCTAATTATGTAGTTGGAGGAGTGTTACCTCCCGATCTTACTTATCAGCAACGGAAAAAGTTTTTACATGATGTTAGGCGTTATTTTTGGGATGACCCTAACTTGTTTCGTGAGTGTGCAGATGGCTTATATCGCAGGTGTGTACCAGATTGGGATGTCTATGGAGTTCTGCACCATTGCCACTCATCACCCTATGGAGGACATGCTGGGCCCGCCAAAACGATGTTTAAGGTATTGCAATCCGGTTTCTATTGGCCTATGCGACTCAAGGATGCTAGAGACTTTGTCATGTCTTGTGATTCGTGCCAACGGACAGGTAATATCTCAAAAAGGTATGAAATGCCTCAAACAGGTATTTTAGAAGTTAAAATCTTCGATGTTTCGGGTATTAATTATATGGGTCCGTTCCCTTCTTCTAACGGTAATCGTTTTATATTGGTCGCTGTGGATTATGTTTCCAAGTGGCTGGAAGCAATTGCTTCTCCCCATAGTGATGCTAACACCGTTTTAAGAATGTTTAAGCAGGTTATTTTTCCTAGGTTCAGAGTCCCTAGAGCTATCATCAGTGATGGGGGAACGCACTTTCATGAGAAAAGGTTGGATAAGTTGCTAGAGAAGTACGGTGTTTACCATAGGATGTGATTGGCATATCACCCACAAACCAGTGGTCAAGTCGAGATTTCAAACCGAGAAACCAAGTCCATTCTAGAGAAGACGGTTGCGAAATCGAGAAAGGATTGGAGTAGCAAGCTTCATGATGCTTTATGGGCGTATAGAACAGCGTTTAAAACTCCAATTGGCACTTCCCCATATAGATTGGTTTATGGAAAAGCGTGCCATCTTCCAGTAGAACTTGAATACAAAGCTTATTGGGCAATCAAGGAATTAAACATGGATGCTAAGCTTGCGGGTGAAAAACGGTTGCAACAGTTGAATGAATTGGATGAATTTCGGCTAGGAGCATATGATAGTGCCAAAATCTAGAAAGAAAAGACGAAAAGATGGCACAATAAACGAATCATGAAAAGGGAGTTTCAAGTCGGTGATAAGGTTCTATTGTTTAACTCAAGACTTCGATTATTCCCTGGAAAGCTGAAATCTAGATGGAGTGGCCCCTTTACAGTGATAAATGTTAGCAAATTTGGCTATGTTGAAGTTCAAAGTGAAAAGGGTGAAATATTCAAAGTTAATGGTCAAAGGTTGAAGCCATACTATGAAGGAGATGTCATCGGTTTGGTTGAAGTCATCTAACTCGATGACCCTAAGACGCCTTGATCACTAATGCAGCCATGGTCAAGCTAGTGACCTTAAAAGAGCGCTCCTCGGGAGGCAACCCGAGCTTTCTATCCCTTCTTTTCTCTTTTTGCATGTTTTTGCGTGTTTTTGTGTGCTTTCGTAGTTTAGTTTAGCTTAGTTTAACTTTTGTTTTGATTTTGTGAAGCCTAGCTAAGGGTCTAAGTGTTTCATGCTTAATTGGGGTAATTAAGGAGAGTTTAAGAGTTAAAACGTGCTTAAGTGTTGCTTAATAATAATAATTTATAAGTTAAGTAATCAATTAGGGAGAAAAAGAAAAAAAATCAGCAAAAATGACCTGCAGAGAGTACCTGCGGGCGCTGCAGTCAAAACCTAGCCTCTTCTATGCGCCCGCATTATAGTTTAGAGAGTTTGAAAAACTCTGCAGAGGGAACCTGCGGGCGCAGCCCTCATTTCCCTTTTGTTCGCTGCGGGCGCAGGGTGCTCCTGCGGACACCCGTTCGTTTTTTTTTTCTTTTTTTTTCGCGTGGCCTTATAATCCCCCCGTGTTTTATTTTATTCGACCCCTTATTGTTACTCTTATATTATTATTATTATTATTATTATTATTATTATTATTATTATTATTATTATTATTATTATTATTATTATTATTATTATTACTATTATT
>PYUH01000831.1:605400-624698 GCA_016808085.1 Suaeda aralocaspica
TATTATTATTATTATTATTATTATTATTATTATTATTATTATTATTATTATTATTATTATTATTATTATTATTACTACTATTATATCTCTTATTTTTAATATTCTACCTTTTATTCTCCTAATCTTTTTAAAAATCTCACCCAATATCTCCTACTCTATCTTCTTCCTCCTATCTCACACCATTAAAACCCCAAAAACCTTCAACTTCAAATCACATAACTCACTCCATACTACTCCAAATCACTTTAGATTTTAACACAACACTCCTCTCACTACTCTAAACAACATCTTGGAGTTAAAATTTGGAAAAAAATCACGAATTGCATAACCTAGGGTTCGGAAATTCGAACTAATTTTGGGCTTGATTTTTGGGTTGCTTCTTCAAATTTCTTGCTCTATTATCATCTACTAAGGTTTAACTTCCTTTTTATCCAATTTTTATGAAGTTTTCATGAATTTTCAATTTTTGGGTATTATTATTAAGAATTTAATTGATCATTCTAAACTTGATTGTTGTTCTTCATGAGTGTCTAACAGCTATTTTTATGGTTCATTATCATGTTTGGAGTCGTTAAATATAAGTAATTGGAAGTTTTTGTGCTTTATTGTTGAGTAAGATTTCCATGAAATTTTTGATGATTGCTCATGAAGTTGTTGTTAATTAGGAGTGTCAACTAGTTAATTTCATGTTTAAAGTCTTTAGAATGCTTAAAATCATGCTTTGGGTTACTTCATTGCTTACTTAGAATTCTAGCTTTGCTCATGAATTTTCACTAGCTACTTTCTTATTGAACTTTATGCTTATAAATTGGTTAGTAGTTGCTACTTGTCTTAACTAGTCATTTCTACTTACTCTTAAAGTCTCATTGAAGTTGTTTGGATGTTTTTAAGGCATTAATTGTTCAATGGTTGAATGCATAATATGGTGGAAGTTGGTTATTGGTGTTACACTTGATGCTCTTTTGTGAATATGAGCCTGGACATATTGGTTTTGGAGGCATAGTATGCAAGTAATGCTTAAGTTTGAATGCTTTTGGTTGCGCTCTTGGCTTTAGTTTATTGGAACCTTGTAGTTCTCATTGGGTTAGTTGCATTTACAAACGGGTCATGCCGAAATTTCCGCAAAACCTTGTTTGTAACTTTGATTGTATGATGACTACAATGCCTTGATTGTTTTCTTTGATCATGTTTTCACATCCCATTATTCTTTATGCTTTCATGATTGGCATGATTTTGGTTTCGAGACTTGCTTTAATGGAATTCAAATTCCTATTTTTCCTGCATATGTTTTGTAGGATCATGAGGAAATCAATTGGCAAATTACTTGGCGAAGGCCCCAAGAAGTCTCAGAAAACCAGGGCCTCCTCTTTAGCTTCCAAGGGAAAGCAGCCATCATCCTCCAGAACACCGCCTCAGAAGCGTCAGGACAGGCAGAAACGTCTTGAAAAGCTTTCCAAAAGAACAATCAGATCCACACGGTTCTTCCACGTGATGAGAATGGCTTACCGGATTGGATGGGGAAACTGGATCAATGCCACCATGCCCGGTCCTGATGGAAAAACCCAGCAGGTCCCACACACATATCGAGAGATCACCTTGGAGTTCCTATCCAGTTACCACTTCCATATTTCCCAGGAGACTCCTAATGTTGAAAGAAAGACACACATCAGCTTCACCCTCTTCGGACAGCACTATGAGATGGATGTTGATGAACTAAATGAGAGGTTTCTATGGAACCCCAAAAATGCAGTATGGTCTACAGCTGAGCATGACTGGGGACCGTATTTTGAGGGAGCCTAATGGGAGAGAATTACTGATGGCTGCTCCACTTTCACTTCTACCACTGCCAAAACATCGGAGGTCCAGCATCCTGCCCTTCGGTACTTCCTGAGGTTTGTGGTTTACTGCCTATTTTCTAGAGGAGAATTAGGTCAAGTTTACCCTGATGAGATTCTACTATTGTGGATGGTGATAGAGGGATATGCCAAACAGCCTCTCCATTATAACTTCGGGTTCTTTCTAGCTCGCCGGTTTGCTGAAATTGTAGAGGGGATTACTAACACCGGCACTATCTATATAGGTGGCATGATCACATGGTTGGCCCACACTTTAGGTCATACTGAGCAGATCCACCAGCTAAACCCGGTCGAGCAAAACCCCTACCTTGACATGACTGCCCAGAGAGCTGCTAACTTCCTTAGACATTATCAGAGAGGGCACAGAGAGAGGTTTGTTTGGTGTGTGCGGGATATTTCATGGTGCTACCTGCCTAATGCCTATGTTAGTCTCACCTACCAGGAGCATCCAGATGGCCAGAACCCTTGGAGGATCCCACCTGACAACATCCCACTACAGGAGAGGGCAGATTCAGAGTAGAGGGTCGTGCAGATGGTCAACCTGATCCAGCAAGCAGGCGGCCAACCCCAGCGTCCACCAGCTCCACCACGACCTGAGCCACCACGACATAGCTATGCCGGTCACTCCTCCTCCACATTCGACATGACTCCCCTGATGAACCGATTTGATGACATGCATCTCTATAACCAGCAACGGTTCGACAGGATAGATCATTTACTTAGAGGACTCCGTTCTAATGTTGATTTGCTACAGAGAGTCCGGTGGAGGGAGCACACGAGCAATGTTGCAGTTGGGACGGTTCAGGGATTCCCGAACCATCGTAAATGGCCACCTACATATGATCCTAGCACTGAGCCCACCTCTTACCCCTATCAACCGTTCTATGACCAGTATTATCCTAGATACTGGGGACCCGGTCAGTAGAGCTCGGCTTCACCTCCTTTCTCTATTTTGCATGGTTATTTGTCCCGGGACGGGACAAAATTTGGTATGGGGGGAGGATTTATGTATATTTTTGCTTAGTTTTTTTTTAATTTTTATTTTTACTTTGTTTTCTTTTATTTTTTTCTTTTTCTTTTTCTTTTTCCTCTTATTTTTACCTTTTTCTTTGGAGATTGGTTTGTTTATTTTCCTTTTCAGGATTTATTTCAAGCGGGATGTATTATCGATTCAGTACTTAGTTGGACTCCTATTAGGAATTGATACCTGTTTGGTTAGATCATTCCAACCTCTCTTTTGTTTTGTTTTGTGTGCTTAGTTAATTTTAATTGTTTTCTTAGTTTAGTTTTATTGCTTTCTTAGGACTGTTGCATGGTTTGTACCATTCGTTAGGAATGGGAGTTTACATGTGACCAAAAAGATTGTATAGCTTTCTTAGGTTTTATTTTAGAGAGAATTGGCTTAATGGATTATTCGTGTCCCAGTTGAGTTTTATTGTTGGAATTGACTACTTATGTACCCCTTGTGCTTATTTTGAAAACTTTACAACTCTTGACTGCGAATGGATTCACATGTATGATTAGTTATCTATGACTTGAATTTGTTGCTTGATTTCCTTTTATTGGTCAACTCTTCTCAACCTTGCTTGGATCTTGGACTTGAACTGTATTAACAAGAGGATTTGAGCCACTTTTGAATATAAATTCGTTCATATTCTTTTTTCATGTATGCTTAGTTACTGGTGCAATTATGATCTTGGGTTTGACATTAGACTCTAGTAACTTTAATTATGGATTTTGTGTATGTTGCGCATGATAAAAGGATCTCATTTCCTCTTTTGAGCTTCAGAATTTCATTTCGTACATTTATATTTTCCCCTTGATCCCATGTTTTTAGCTTTTATCCCTTTCATTTGTATTTTAGACATATTACAAGCCTATTAGCCTTGCTACATAATGCATTATATGCCCAAACTTGGTTTGGGGGAGTTGAAGTAGTTGTGATGTTGTTAAAATAGACTTTTGAAAGGTGTTATGGACTGATGGTGAAATAGTGGAAATGTTATTGTTGAAAGTTAAATTATAAAGTTTCACATATAAGGCTTTGCATACCAATGTCTAGGCTATTGTAGTTAATTAAAAATTTATATTTTATTCATGGCCTAGTTATGTATGTGTGATGATTATGTTTATTGTTTATTGAATTTTAAGCAAAAACAAATCATTAAGAGTCGTGAAACTATGTTTTATTATGCATGAAAAATAAAGAGAAAAATTTATGAAAGCATAATAAAGTTGAAAAAAAAAGAGATGAAAAATTTATGAAAGCATAATAAAGTTGATTCTTAATTTAGTTTTATTAGTAATTAATTTAGTTTTAATTCTAGTTTTGAATTAGTTTTTGTTCATGATCATGTTATTTAATTTTGATTTTGTTTTTGTTTCCTTAATTATGAGTGAGTAGTTGTTTTCTCTAGCGTTAGGGGATCTATGATCATGGTATGAATTTAATTTATATACTCTAATTAGTTCTTGGCTTTTAATTGAATTCCTATTGTTGATTTATATTGATTGCAATTAAATTGTGGCCAGATTTAGTTGTAAGTTAGGTTATTGTCGAAATCGAGGCCGAGAGGTAAGATTACTACAATTAGACCACTGAATAATAGGCAAAAACAAATTTATGCGAGCGAGAGCCGGTAAAGGAGTTTTGAGGGACTCTAAGTTCGAGAGAATTAGTAAGCCCTAGTTCAATGAATGCCAATGAATTGATTAGTGAGCGTTAATTGAGTTTGTTGATTGATCGTAGTGAACCGATAGCCCTAGGTTTCCATTATAAGAGTTTAATCAATTTATAATTTCCCGTCATTTCCTTAGTTTCATTTTTAGTCTTCATAGTTTTAGTAGTCATTTACCGAAATTTCCACCAAGGCCCCTTATACATTTTAGACTTTTTAGAACTAATAAGATTTAATAGCCTTCCTGAGGATTCGATCCCTACTTCCCTAGCTATATTAGTTAGAGTTGTTCGGTTATTTTTTAGAGGTGCGCGATAGCCTGTTTAGAAGACAAAAAAAAGATAGAAGAAAAAAGAAACAAGACTCAACATTTAGAGTTATAACAATCAAGGTTAGTTGATGGGAAAGGAAAAATAAAAATTAAGAAATAAATATAAATATCATGATTAACCTTGATAGATTATTATTTTTTTGAGTTTTTTTTTTTTAATTTTTTTAAATTGTAAGTGTTTGATTTTTTGGAAATAATACAAGGGAAAGTGAGATAGTTAGATTTATTAGAAATTCAGAATTAAACTAATAAAATTCTAAATGAAAGGAATTAATTAGTAAACTTCCAAAAGATTCAAATTATATTAAAAATCTCAAAAAGGTAAAGTACTTTTGAAATCATTAATATTATTTGAATTTTCTAATGAATGTTAAGTGTATAAGTTAGTTTCTATTTAATCAAAGATTCTATTAATCAAATCCTAAGAAGATCAAGGATTTGATTAATTTTATATTTTGCAATATTTTATTAACTAAATCAAATATATTGTTGTATAAAAAAATCTTCCAAGTAATCAAATGATATCTGTAGGGGCCCCGGATTTTAGGGTCCCAAATTTTTTGGTCACCTTTCTCAAACCGTCCATAGGTCGAGTTAGACCTAAAAACTTGGCTTAAGGAAAGGTAAAATGGACTTTTGTAGAAGTATTTTGCAACAAAATAGGAGGGCAGGAATTTCAGTCGCGCTAGTGTGGTAGCATCACAAACTTTGTCACGCTGACAGTGCAGCGCAGCAAAGTTTGTCACGCTGCAGCAGTAGCGCTGCAAACTTTGTGACGCTGCGATGTTAGCGTCTTATTAGACTGAACTTTTGAAAGATTGGTGATGATGTTATCTGTATGTGAGTCATTAAAAACATTGATCAAAATTGGGCATTGTCAAGCAATTAGTAAACTCCAGATAATCATTATTGGATCCTTACAAAGAGATGATGAGGGAAGACCAAAAAAGATAGAAGAAAAATAGAAGGAAAAAGAAACAAGACTCGAAACTTAAAGTTATAACAATCAAGGTTAATTGATCGGAAGCTCATAGGAAAAATAAAAATCAATAAAATAAAAAAATATAAATATCACGATTAACCTTGATGGATTTTTTTTTCTTGAGTTCTTTTCTTTTTTTTTAAAAAAAAAGTTTTTAATTCTAAGTGTTTGATTTTTTGAAAATAATACAAGGGAAAATGAGATAGTTAGATTTATTAGAAATTTGGAACTAAACTAATAAAATTCTAAATGAAAGGAATTAATTAATGAACTTCCAAAAGATTCGAATTATATTTAAAATCTCAAAAAGGTAAAGTATTTTTGAAATAGTTTATATTATTTGAATTTTCTAATAAATATTAAGTGTATAAGTTAGTTTCCATTTAATCAAAAATTCTATTAATAAATCCTAAGAAGATCAATGATTTGATTAAATATCTTTTGCAATATTTTATTAAATGAATCAAATATATTGGTGTATAAAATAATCTTCCTAGTAATCAAATGATATCAAAGAATATAATTTAAAATTATGGAAAATATTTTATGTAATCGTTCAATTTAGTTAGCTAATAAAATATTGTGATTGAAAAGATATGAAAATCTCAGAAAATCAAAATACGCACAAAATATAAAAAAGCAAAACAAGCAACTATACAAAACAAAAAGGAAGCAATAATTACAAAGTAATGCAGTCAAACTACGGTCAGTCAAAAAGGTCCTACATCTAAGGAGTGTGCTCGAACACTTTGCGGTATAATAACCGTTAGATATGAAGTTTCTCCTATCTAAGTACCATAGGCGGCTTAGAAATTGATATAGTTAGGATAAGGTTCTATCTTGCTCGGTTGCTTAGAGACCATGGGCCCCAACAAGTCAATAGTTCCTCCCCGAAATGTAGAAGTATCACGGTAATCTTAAGGCATATTTTAAACACATGGTGGCCAAATGTATGTTACATGTATGCAATATGACTAAAAAAAAACAAATGTTCTAAATATAACAAGTGTATAATTTGAGAGAAAATTTTTAAGTCTCACCCTCTTTTAGTCCCTGGTGGTGTCGCCACTATAGGGGCCCCAGATTTTAGGACAAAGTTTTTTGGTCACCTTCCCCAAACCGATTATAGGTCGAGTTAAAGCAAAAAAATTGGCTTAAGGAAAGGTGAAATGGACTTTTTTAGAAGTATTTTGCAAAAAAAAAAAAAAAAAAAAAAAAAAAAAAAAAANAAAAAAAAAAAAAAAAAAAAAAACAGGAGCGCATGAATTTCAGTCGCGCTAGCGTGGTAGCGTCGCAAACTTTGTCACGCTGACAGTGTAGCGCAGCAAAGTTTGTCACACTGCAGCAGTAGCGCTACGTACAAACTTTGTAACGCTGCGACTTTAGCGTGACAAAGTCAGTCGCACTACGTTATTTTAGTGTTTTTTTTTAATTTCTAATTATCTTTTTTTTTTGGTGCAAAGGAGGAACTAATTATCTTTTTTCGATTGAGCTAATATCAATGAAAATGGACAATGCTAGTAAGGAGTCACCAATGAGTTTTAGGAATCAAACTCATAAACCGCGTATTTAGAATGATTTACGAATGGGACACGAATATGGGATGATAATCTAAATTGCGCGAATAACCCTTTCGATCCCATGGGGATGACACCAAGTTATAATCTTACGAACCAAAGGTTAGATTCGGGGGTGAAGTTACTAATATGGCGGAGTGCGTCATATTAGCCTGTAGGCGGCCATTATTAGTTTTCTCTCAATTATACACAAGTTATATAAAGAACCACAATATAATAATTTACAACTTAACACAAATTACTATTATTATGGTGAAATCTGCATATAAAACTAATTAATTTAGTCAAACAGTCGTTAAGATTAATTCAAGGTACCTAGCATGATACAAGTTGTCTAAAAATTATCTTAGTTTAATGTGATAAATTAATTCAAATTAAGTCCTTTAACAAAACATTGTGAAAAAAATTGAATTAAATATACAAATAAATAAATACAACAATCAATACATAAAGTTTAATTTTAGACTCTCAGAAACTTATACTTCTTGCTTGATTATTGTTTCTTCGAGTATTAATTTGGACAAAGTTTCGAATTTAATTCGTAATAATAAGAAATTAACCCACTTTATTAGAAATGAAATAAAAAAATAATTTGATGGAGAAAAGTTTAAGTGTAAAGAGAAAAGGAGAAAAAGAGAGAGAAAGTAGGTTTAGGAAAATGAGAGAATGTCGGTTTTGGAAGTGTGAGAATGGGTAGAAAAAGGAAGAGAGTCAAGAGAATCGTTTTAGAGGAGAAAAAAGGGTATTTATAAGGAAAATGTGTAGCGCGACAGGTTTTATCACGTTGACCAGGTAGCGTTACAAGTTTAGTGACTCTGACTTGCCAGTGTGACACAAGCTGTCACTCTACGCAGCTAGCGTTGGCTTGCTTGTCACACTGCTTCGTCAGCACGACTTGCTGAGTCGCGCTACGCTAAAACTCTTTGTTTTTCTTTTTTTTTTTTAAATCAAATATTGGGGTTATATAAAAATCCAATAATATAAATGGGTTTTTTTAAAAAAACATTTTGTAATTTAAGAAAAATAGAAAAATTAAGTCTAATAACATCAATTGTCCAATAATCTAGAGAAGTGAGTTTTATTGTTCATCATGGAGTCTTACCACGAGACTGGGGACTAAATTAGTATAGAAACGAATCATTTTGTACCAGGAGCATGTTCTTAGAAGTAACTAATCATATAATATATATGTATAAGTATGTGGACATTATATAATATAGTGTATAGTATCGTATATAGAAAACGATTAAGATTACGTATGCTCTGCATTTCCTTTCACGTATCTTTTCTTATATTTTCGTAACATCGTTTTGTTTTGGAAAAATTGCAAAAACACACCTTTTAAAATCAGTTTTTTGTGAGAACACATCTTATAAAAATCTTTTTGCAAAAACACACCTTAAACAATTTTTTTTTTTTTGCAAACACACACCTTACTCCACTTTTCAGGCATTGACCACCATATTCCGGTGTTGACCCCCTTTTTTATGCTATTAGCACTCTTAAATTTATGTGTACACTCCCCTTCTTTTAATTCCTTCTTTGAAAACAACCATTTAACTTCATTACTATCATCAACTCAACAAAGTATGAATTAACTTCTCTTTGTCATTCAATTCGTAGCAATTCATCACTCCTAAACCTCATTCAATTCGTAGTAATTAACTTCCCAATTTTATTTGGTTTTTTGAATCTTCATTTTTTTTTTCCAAATTCTCTTACTTTGCTCTCTTTCTCACTATAATGGCTTCAAAAGGCACGAAGAAGAAGGCAAGATTTACGAAGAAGAAGAAAGTTGAATTTAAGATTGTTGAGAACTCAAGGTATTGCATGTTTTTTTTTAATTTTCCTAATTTATGTTATTTGGTAATTCTTTTCAATATTTCTTGTTAGTTGTTGATTGATGTGGTGTAAAAGTTAAATTTTTGTTGATGTACTATTCCTGAATTGTACGAAAATGGTTTCAGTTGGAGTTGTTGATCACATGTTGTTTCTTGTTTGTTGATTCAGTGTAGTTAATTCGTGTTTATTGTTTCTCTTTAATTTGTTTTTCTTGAATTGGGTCATTGGTTTGTTCTTTGATTATGTTTATGTACTTTCTTTTGAATGAAAAATGGGAAAAATTTGAGGGGAGTGCAAGAAGAGTATAAAAAGGAGAAAAGAAAAGGTCAACACCGAAAATTAGTGGTTAAGGCCGGAAAAATGGAGTAAAGTGTTTGTTTGCAAAAAAAAAAAGAAAAATTTTAAAATGTTATAAAATATTATCATTTTATGGATGTCCATTATACCCCTTAGGTATGATCTAGAATGTTCTGGATACTAGGGTTTATTCTACAGGAAACCCTAGTTTATGCTTGTATATATATATTTGGTACTGAATAAGAAAACAGATCAATTCTCCTCCCCACAAACACTCTCTACTAAAACCCTAGTTTATAACACGTTATCAGCACGATTCTTTAATTGAAGCTATTAAGCAGAATTAATCGATTCTCAACAAAAGGTACGCCTATAGAGCCTTGTATAATTTCTAGTCTCGCACTAATGCATATTGATATTGTCATTCACTGATAATATGCTAACATAATCTCTAATAATCATGATGCTGACATAATCCCTAGTCATTCACTGTAAAAGCAATGAGCATGCAGAATCTTAGTACCAACACCATTGTCACAATTTACTAACAATTATGCACAATAATTGAACTCTTAAACATTCAGATTTCAGAACCACAGACTCATAAAAATTCGCCGTCATACAATTACGAATAACCTGTAAAATATTAGATCATTTGCTTTTGCGAAATATACCAGCAGAATTGAATTGAGACAAAAGATTTCCAAATTTTGGAGTAAAATTCACGATTCAAATTTTAAATAAATTCAAATTCAAATTTTGGATTCTGGATGAAAAATTCAACATTTCATAGTTTGCAATTAACGATAATTAATTTAGGGGTTTTAAACACACATACTCCATTACGGATATTTCACTGAAGGAAAAAAAAAAAGAAAAAAATCACATTAAATTACAAAAAAAAAAAAAAAAATTCAATTCTAAAAAACACATTAACGTCAATTGAATATTGAAATTGTGCACATTAAAACAATACAGAATCATATTTCAAAACTAAAATCATAATTTCGAACTTATTACTACTGATAAATACATAGAAACCAAACGAAATTTGTTTTGCTCTTATATACGGAGTATTTTGTTTTATAAGAAAATAAAATATTACTTTTCCAGTATTTTGTTTTATATATACAAGTATTTTGTAAAAGCAAAACTTATATACGGAGTATTTTGTTTTCTTTTTATCTTTTGCCGTTTTGCTCTTCAATTTGATGTATTATGTTTATAATCGCATGATTAGGATTTTTGTTGATACAATTTGTGTGTATTACTGTATACTATTTGTGATTTCATAGTTTAACTTCGTTTGTTGATTATTGTTTATTAAATTGATTTCGCTTTATTGTTTTATTAATTGCTTAAACTTTGTGATTTTGAGAATCGATTTTGCAATTTTTCGCAGAATTATTATTATTAATCGATTGTTGATAATATTTGTTCTTAATTTTTTTTCTGCAATTATGTATTGAACCAGATTGAGGATACCTGACTGTTGATAATATTTGTTCTTGAATATTTCCTGCAATTACTTATCTCGAACTGACCATTGAACCATAGGATTGAGTGAATTCGGGAATGTTGTTGTTGCTAGTGTGATTTTCACAAATGTTCTTGTCATTATAATGTAATGCTTTTGGTGAGTTGACTCTAGATGCTTGCCGCAAACACGGTTTCTCTAATAATTTGGTTAGGTTGGTTATGAATTTTGCTTCTCTAATAAATTGGATAGTGGTTATGAGTTTGCTACTGTTTAAAACAATGCTATTCTTTCTTGGCAATGGCAGAGATTTATGGAGTCGAATGTCTTATTCCTAAATTATGATTTCTGACATTATTTATGCCCATCACTTCAGCTGAGGTTTTTTTTGGTGTCTTAGACAATCATTCCTACTACATTATAATCATATAATGCTTTCAAGTTAATTAAAAAAAAAAAATTGTTAGTTGTATTAATAGACTCAAATTAGTAATAGAACCCACCAACAAACATAAAGATAAAGATAGGAGTATGCAATTTCTTTCATATACTGGTATTATAGTAAAAGCAAAACTTATTTAAGCCATTGCTCATGATAATACAGTCCTACTGGCATTATACGACATATTTTCAATCCCTTTAAGGTTGTGAATTAACTTGTCAATGAGATTGATTAATTTGCTAATCTTATTTTGATTGACATAATTTTTCTTCCAACACTTTCGTATATATTTATACTACCCTATTAGTTTCTAATTTGTAATATAGTTTTAATATAGTGAATCATGTTAAACTTAGCAAAACTTGAATTTGCGGCCCGTTGATATTTCACTGGAAGAATTATTTGTCTAGGGCATTAGATGCTGAAATTCATCTAGATTGCAAAAGGTCTTGAAAAACATCAAAGTAAGAAATCAAGAAAACAGTCAAGACAAAGCTAAAGCTATGATATTCCTTTTCCATCACCTTCATGAAGCTCTTAAAACTGATATTTAACTGTGAGTGTGCTTTGGAATAATTTAAAGGAAAGGTAGAACCACCAGAAAAATGTTATCGTCCCTCAAGCTCGTTAAGAATGACTAAATTTAAGATTACAGATATCCGTCAAAACGGACCATATTGAGACATAAGTGAAGGAAATAATGAATTCCTTCAAATTACAGTATAACCCAAGGCACTAAGCAGGTTTTGGAGAGATTATCTGCACTCTCCACTGGCTTGTACTACACAACGATTAATGTTATTGAGACATATGCTATTGTAAACCAGAAGTTTACAGATAGCTTTATAGTTTGTCATGACCGTTAGGCCATCCCGGTTCATCAATGATGCGAAAAATAATTGAAAATTCACATGGACATTCTTTGAAGAGCCAGCAGATTCTTCAAATGATTATTCTTGTGCTGCTTGCTCCCAAGGTAAGTTGATCATTCGGCCATCACCAGCGAAAATAAATTATGAATCTATTTCTTTCCTTGAACGTATACAAGGAGACATATGTGGACCATACATCCACCATGTGGACCATTTAGATATTTTATGGTTTTAAATCGATGCATCTGTAGATGGTCACATGTGTCCTTACTAATCAACCCGCAACCTGGCGTTGCGAGTTACTTGCTCAATTGATAAGATTACGAGCACAATTTTCCAGATTTCCTATTAAGAAAAATACGTCTGGATAATGCTGGTGATTTACTTCAAAGGCTTTTAATGATTATTGTATGGCTATTGGAATAAATGTTGAACATCCTGTAGCACATGTTCATACACCAAAAGGTCTTGCAGAATCACTAATTAAACGTCTTCAGTTGATTGCTAGACCATTACTTATGAAGTCGGATCTACCGATTTCTACTTGGGGACATGCTATTTTACATGCTGCACACCTAATCCGCATCAGGCCACCATAAACATAAATTCTCCCTATCACATTGGTTTGTGGTCAGGAACCAGATATTTCCCATCTAAAGAATTTTCGGATGTGCTGTGTATTTCCGAATTGCTCCACCACACACGCTCTAAGATGGGTCCCTCAAAGAGGCGGGCATATATTTGGTTTTGAATCCCCATCAATAATTAGATACCTAGAGCCATTAACAGTGATCTATTTACTGCTCGTTTTGCAGATTGTCACTTTAACGAGTTAGTTTTCCCAGCATTAGGGGGAAGAACAAGCAGCTGAAAATGAAATTAGTTGGAATGAATCATCATTAAACCACCTTGATCCTCGCACTAAACAATGTGAATTGGAAGTCCAAAGATATTAATTTACAAAGCTTAGCAAATCAATTGCCCAGACGCATTTACTGACCTAAATAGAGTAACTAAGTCACATATACCAGCTGTAAATGCTCCTATCAAGATTGATGTCCCTGAAGGACAATCTCATGAGTCTAAGGCCCTGAAGCGTGGTAGACCAGTAGGTTCAAGATAAGAATCCTCGAAAAGAAAAGGAGCAATGATAAGTAATGGCCAGATTGAGGAAGCAATAAATGAAGGATCTCCAGAAGAGACCATAGATATGACAATGATAGTGTTCTAGAAAACCTCAGGTACCTGAAAATGAAGAGATCTCAACAGATTATGTCATGTCAGAATACCTTGGAACCGAAATGAATCGACGTCAATGATGTTTTTTGCAATAATAAGCACTTGATGTTATGAATGAAAAGAGGATCATGAGCCTAAGTCCATTGAAGAATGTAGAAAAGAGATGATTGGCCAAAATGGAAAGAAGCAATTGAATCACTTGCAAAGAAGAAGTATTGGGCCAGTAGTTCGTATACCTGAAGGTGTAAAACCATGTGGGATATAAATGGGTCTTTGTGCGGAAAAGAAATGAAAAGGGTGAAATTGTGAGACACAAAGCAGTTTAGTTGCACAAGGATTCTCACAAAGACCTGGTATTGATTTTGGGAAACTATATTCTCCCGTGGTGGATGCAACTACTACTTTCAGATTCTTAATTAGTCTGGCGTAAGACATGGACTTGATTTACGACTAATGGATGTTTGTAACAACTTACTTATACGACCCACTTAATAGTGATATATACAGAAACTCCCGAAGGTTTCAAGTTGCCTGACAACTGGTTCGCGTTCTCGAGAACAACATTGTATTAAGTTAAATAGATCCCTTTATGGATTGAAACAATCAGGGCGTATGTGGTACAATCGCCTTAGTGAATATTTTTTGAAAGAAAATTATAGAAATGACCCTATTGCCCTTGTATTTTCATAAAGAAATTCGGGTCATGTTTTGTGATTATTGCTGTCTATGTTGATGATTTGAATATCATTGGAACTCCAGAAGAGATTTCAATAACAGTGGAATACTTGAAAAAAGAGTTTGAAATGAAAGATCTTGGTAAGACAATTTTGTTTAAGCTACAATTGAGCACCTAAAAGAAGGAATCCTTGTGCATCAAACTACATACACAGAGAAGGTGCTCAGAAGATTGTATATGGATAAAGCACATCCGTTAACTAGCCCATGGTTGTAGATCACTAGATGTTGATAAAGATCCTTTTCGCCCTCGGGAAAATGAAAGAGATTCTTCTTGGTCCTGAAGTACCATATCTAAGTGCAATAGGAGCATTGATGTACCTTGCTAGTCACACAGACCACCGACATATCATTCTCTATCAATCTATTAGCAAGGTTACTCAGGTCCTACTGCTAACCCGAAGGCATTGGAATGGGTGTTAAGCATATATTTCGCTATCTACAAGGTACGAAATATAAGGTTTGTTCTTTTCTAACACTTCCAAAGAAGAATTAGTTGGTTTTGCAGATGCATGGGGTATTTATCAGATCCTCATGTTGCGTCGATCACAAACTGGATATGTATTTACATATGGTGGTACCCACCGCAATCTCTTGGCGTTCATGAAACAAACCATTGCTACTACTTTCTTCTATCTATGCAGAAATTTTAGCAATTCATGAGGCTAGTCGAGAATGTGTATGGCTAAGGTCTCTAATTCAGCACATACAGGAAGATTGTGGTCGTTTATGTAGAAAACAAGCTCCGACTACATTATATGAAGACAATGCGCCTGTATTGCACAACTCAAGGAAGGGTACATTAAAGGTGACAGGACGAAGATCTTTTGCCAAAGTTTTTCTTCACCCATGACCTTCAGAAGAATAGTGAGATTAGTGTCCAACAGATTCGTTCAAGCGAAAATTTAGCAGATCTATTTACCAAGGCGCTTCCTACTGCTACATTCAAGAAATTAGTTCATCAAATCGGGTTGCGTCATCTCAAGGATCTCAACGGATGATATCATGAGGGGGAGTCAATGCGCGCTGTACTCTTTTTCCCTTAGCTATGGTTTTTCCCACTGGGTTTTCCTGTTAAGGTTTTTAATGAGGCAGCATTGCACATGCGTATTATAAAATGATGTATATTTGCTTTATAATGGACATCCAAGGGGGAGTGTTATAAAATATTATCATTTTATGGATATCCATTATACCCCTTAGGTATGATCTAGAATGTTCTGGATACTAGGTTTATTCTACAGGAAACCCTAGTTTATGCTTGTATATATATATTTGGTACTGAATAAGAAAACAGATCAATTCTCCTCCCCACAAACACTCTCTACTAAAACGCTAGTTTATAACATAAAATATGTTTTCACAAAAAGATTTTTATAAGATGTATTATCGCAAAAAATTAATTTTAAAAGGTGTATTCTCTCAATTTTTACTTTTGTTTTGTCAATTTTTTTTGTTATTGCTTCAGGTTATAAGTGTAGAGCGAATCGGAAGTTTAGGAAGCCTCACTTTGTTTGCCCCCATTTTCTCTCTACTCACAGCATCACATCCGCGGTTACCCTCTCTCGGCGCTCTCTCTTCAACAACAATGGCAGCTCTTATGATGGCAGCAGCTCGTCAAACTGCATCAATCAATCGGATCTCCGCCCAATCTCCACTCACTCAACTCGTTCAACGCCGCGGTCTCGCTGGTTCTGCTGGTATATTCTAGGTTATCAATACATTTGGTTTTTCTTTTGTTTTTATTATTTCAATCATTTGATGTTCTGTTACTTCCATATTGTTGTTGTCATAAACCGTACTTCCCTTGGATCGATTGATTTTGTTTGATTTATTTGGTGGTTTGGGTGTTTTGGACATGCTAGTAATCGAATGAATTACATTGTTTTTTTTTATGTAATTTCTGACGTCTTCATTTCTTTAGGATTTGTTGTTTTATTTAGATGTCGATCTAAAGGAAGAAAGGATGAGAAATGAAGAAAACCTAAAGATTTGGTTGTATTTAGGTTTCTGACTTCTTCATTTATTTTGGAGTTTTTATTGTATTAAGATTTTTGAAGTCTTTATTATTATTATTATTATTTTATTTTTGTTGTTGTTGTTGTTGATTCAATATGATGGTGGTTTATTGGGGTTTGAGGAGGATTTGATGTTCAATAGAGGCTAGAGAAGAAAGGAGAAGGATGATTTATGCGAATGATTTTTGCTATTCCTTTTATTTTGACCAGTTGACCCTAACTTGTTTTGGGATCTGATGTTGTTAAGATGTTTAAATTAAGCAAATAAGAGTCTTAAATCATTAACTTTCATGAAGTGGTGAACCGCACTAGTTAATGGGAAGGGTTGTAAATTTTAGATAATATTTTGTTGTTGTTGTTGTTGTTCATGGTGTGTGTGTTTGAGTGGATGCGCGGGCTCATGCTTGTTTTAATTTGTTTGGGTCTTTGTTAGGCCTCACAAACCTATATCTATCTATACTATATAGTGAAGTAAGGGCTTGTTTACTTGAGCTTAATTTCATTTCAGCTCATCAACTCACTTCGTAATTTACTTCCCTCATAAACAATTCATTTTAACTATTTTCGTTAATTTTCAGCTCCAAGCAGTTTAGTTCAATTGATTCCGGTAAATGTAAACAAGCCTTAAGAACCACTTAGCCAATCGTACACTTGTCAACTCTTCAATATATATTTTTTCTGCCCAAAGCGTCACCTTAAAATAGATTAGAATAAAACCCTTAGTTTAAGGAACTTTATCAATAACTAAAAATAATAATAATAAAAAAATGCATAATGTAAATCTACAATATATCTCTACATCAAAAAAGAAATCGCTTATATCAACTTATTAATATAATACATGAACATTCAAACCCTTTTTTTCCTCCTATATTTTTATTGCTAGTTTTCTATGTATGATTTGATTGCTAACTTGTATCCCATAATAATAAAATCTCATACTGAAATTCAGCATCTAATTTTCTTTTGATCTGCATCTTAATACTTTTGAAATTCCTTCGGTACAAATATAATAATTATTAATGTGCATCTTAGTTTTTACTTTGCAATAGTTGAATATTTTACCACTCACAAAAATACCTAGTTGTTGCAACTACGGAGTTAAAAAAACGGAGGTTGTATTATTTTACTCAGCATAAATTGTAGGTATTGTAAAATCAGTATTTCTAAATTATTAGTAAACAAAACTTTGTCAAATTCGTACATCGCACGAACGAATCTAATGATAGACTATTTATTTGAACGATTTGACTTGATAAATGGTATCATAGTGTATATTTTGTATTCCTGTGATGGAAAAATTGAGGAGCTAAGGTTTCCTTGTAAAACTTCCTTGCCAAACATATGTATTTTATCTCAAGGTTCTCGAGAAATGAGACTTACGCTGGTGAAATCACAAAACCAGCTGTCTTACAGTTTGTTTGTTTCAAAATCTTTTCATTGATGCATCATGATGACTTGTATACTTTATTGTAGGTCATGGGCCACCAAAGGTACCCTGCTGGAAAGAACCACTAAACCCTGGAAATTGGAAGGAAGAGCATGTGAGTCTTAAATGTGTTGATTATATATATATATCTCTTCTATTTGTCTCACTAATCCTGCTTTGCTGTTCTTCTGGTGTTGGATATGAATTACTGGTTGAGTACTAACTTTTAATAATATCTGTTATGTTGCTTCTTCATTTGTTCTGGGTTTTTGGTTAAGTGATTTGCAATGCTGTGTTAATGATAATTAATGGTGCAATTTTTTTCCATTTAACCTAGGACTTTCTCAAGTTTAGCTGACCATACCATATGTGACAACTTATATTTAACTAGCCACTCGAAAGATCTAAGTGCATCAATCTTTCTTTCTTTATGCAAAGCTACATGTCAATTCTGATTGCCAAATATGGTCAAGTATTTTAAAAAGAAGGGAGGTGGAACAAGGTTTTCGAACTGTTGAGATATTGATCGAACGACTTGATGAGGATCATGTTATGGGTTTTATGTCTGCTATTGAGTTTCATAATGATATTAAGTTTATACACTATTTCAGAGTCTTTTAGGATGATCTTTACTCTAACCAAAAGTTCCAACACATGACTCATTGACCCAAATCGACAAGTCTAATCCGTTTATGAAAGCATTCTGCAAATATGTCTCCTCATCATCTGTGGGAAAATAAACATAATCTCTTCTTTCACTTGGTTATGTCACATTCTGTATGCATGAGAAAGAGATCATCCCTTCTCATGGCTGCAATGTTGACCTTTAACCTTAGATGGAGCTTTGAGTTGTTTGTATCACAGGTGGATTGGTAATTTGGTTATTGTCATTATTCATACCCTTAATAAAAATTGTCCAACAACATTTTACTTGATTTGTTGTTTAGAATTGATATCACTTTCTGTTTTGAGTTGCTTCATGAAATTTTTCCCACTTTTGCTTTGTTGCTTGTATGGCAAAATCTTTCGTTGCCCACTAAAATTCACTCTCATACATGCACTCTCTCTTATTAAAAACACTCAATTCACTCTCTCCTAATTTCCTTGTTTTGTGTTCTCGCAGAGACCCCACACACGAAATGGGTGGGGTTCATAATTTCCATTAATGTATAAGAAAAGCCGAGCCATTTGGGATTCTTTTATTTTTATTTGTATTTTACTTCTAATGTGCACTCCCAAGATATCAACAGTTTATCCATGTATTCTTTGATAATATATATTTTTCTATGCCATTTGCTTTATTGTGTCAATTATGGTCTGTTTGGTAGCGTATAAAACGTTTTTTCAAAATTGTTTTACCGTTTTACATTGTTTGGTTTAGAGTAATATATTAAGAGTCTGTTTGATAGGGTGTAAACTGTTTTCCCTGAAAACTGTTTTCCTGAAAACTGTTTTCCCTGAAAACTGTTTTCCCTGAAAACTGTTTTCCCTGAAAACTGTTTTCCCTGAAAACTGTTTTCCCT
>PYUH01000831.1:626432-637759 GCA_016808085.1 Suaeda aralocaspica
TTTCCCTGAAAACTGTTTTCCCTGAAAACTGTTTTCCCTGAAAACTGTTTTCCCTGAAAACTGTTTTCCCTGAAAACTGTTTTCCCTGAAAACTGTTTTCCCTGAAAACTGTTTTCCCTGAAAACTGTTTTCCCTGAAAACTGTTTTCCCTGAAAACTGTTTTCCCTGAAAACTGTTTTCCCTGAAAACTGTTTTCCCTGAAAACTGTTTTCCCTGAAAACTGTTTTCCCTGAAAACTGTTTTCCCTGAAAACTGTTTTCCCTGAAAACTGTTTTCCCTGAAAACTGTTTTCCCTGAAAACTGTTTTCCCTGAAAACTGTTTTCCCTGAAAACTGTTTTCCCTGAAAACTGTTTTCCCTGAAAACTGTTTTCCCTGAAAACTGTTTTCCCTGAAAACTGTTTTCCCTGAAAACTGTTTTCCCTGAAAACTGTTTTCCCTGAAAACTGTTTTCCCTGAAAACTGTTTTCCCTGAAAACTGTTTTCCCTGAAAACTGTTTTCCCTGAAAACTGTTTTCCCTGAAAACTGTTTTCCCTGAAAACTGTTTTCCCTGAAAACTGTTTTCCCATTTCACATTGTTTGGTTTGGAGTAAAATATGAAAATTTAAAACATGGGATCGAAAATGGTTTTCCACCATGTTGGAAACATTTTCCCTCAAAATTGGAAGGAAAACATTTTCCATCACACTTGAAAGAAATACATTTTCCCTTATAATTGAAATACTTGACTTTCCATCCAACCAAACAATGAAAAATACTAAAATGTAAAATCATTTTACGTGCAACCAAACAATGAAAATTTTTCATGAAAATAGGTATTCCAATGTAAAAGGTTTTTCATGGAAAACTATTTTCATCAGAAAATGTTTTACCCCCTACCAACGGATCTTAAATGTAAAACTTGGGGTGGAAAATCATTTTCCCCATATTGAAGACATTTTCCCCATATTTCGGAGGTAAACATTTTCCATCACAATGGAAGGAAAACATTTTCCCTCATAATTGAAGTAATTGATTTTCCGTTCAACCAAACAATGAAGAGTGTTTAAAATGTAAAATTATTTTACATGCAATCAATCAATGGAAATTATTCTTCATGAAAATGGGTTTTCCAATGTAAAATGTTTTCCATGAAAAATTATTTTCATTCAAAAATGATTTACACCTTACCAAACAGAGTCTTAGTGCTGTAGTGTCTTAAACAGTTTTTTTTTGGAATGTGTATAAACATGTTATTTTACTCTTAGATTGTATTTGTGGAGAAGTGTCAAAAATATTGTGCTCGTATTTTTCTCAAATGAGTTGAAGCTAACTTTTGTTTGTCTTAAAAAAAAAGATGATTAGTTTAGATTTCCAACAATTTTTGCTTACGTGGGGTTTTTGTTATTTCCTCTTCTCCTCTTGTGTTGCTGTTGGGGAATGTTAAATCGTTAGAGTGAAGTTGAGCTAAAATGAAATGTGTTTGTCCCGTGCAGTTTGTTATTGTCTCTCTCTCTGGTTGGTGTCTGCTTATCTATGGAGGTTTCAAGCTCTTTTCAGGCGGCGATGCCAAAAAGGTACTTTTGTAATATTTTTGATATCCCAAAGGTTTTCAGTGTTAAAAGGCTTATGCATGTGAACTATCTTGTCATATATTTAATGATATTTATCCTATAAAAGCTGTCATAATGAATAATGAATCTCATCGTGAAACTGTATCTTATATATGAGCAGTAGTTTCTAGAATATCATGTATTTACTAGCTCTTCAGTAGTTCACTACAATAGAAATTTTTTATTTTATTTTTTTATTTTTAGCTCTAATTACTTTCGGGTTTGACCCGGGTTGCACACTTAGCTTTTGGTGGGTGAGTCTCCCAACAAGTGTTTTTTGTATACGGTGAGGCTCAAATCCGAGACCTTCCTTAAACGACATCAAGATGCTTATCAGTTGAGCCAACTCTTAGGGTCCGTTTGGTAGGACGTAAACTATTTTCGGATGAAAATAGTTTTCCTTAAAAAACTTTTTACATTGAAAAACCCATTTTCATAAAGAATTTCTATTGTTTGGTTGCATGTAAAATGATTTTACATTTTAAGCATTTTTCATTGTTTAGTTGGATGAAAAATGAAGTATTTCATTTGTTAGGAAAAGTGTTTTTCTTCAAAGTGTGATGGAAAATGTTTTCCTCCTAATTTTTGGGGAAAATGTTTTCAACATGATGGAAAACCATTTTCCACCCTAAGTTTTACATTTTAATATTTTACTTCAAACCAAACGATGTAAATTGAGAAAACTGTTTTCGGGGAAAATGTTTTACGCCCTACCAAACGGACCCTTATTAGAAAATTAAATGTTAAGGTCTGGTGTATCATTTACTTTTGAGTAACTGGGCTTAGAAGCAAGATTAGCCGGATCTTGTCTTAAGGCTTAATACATTTGTCATATCAGCTTTCACTATTATTTATTCTGTAATATTCAACGGACCCTTATTAGAAAATTAAATGTTAAGGTTTGGTGTATCATTTACTTTTGAGTAACTGGGCTTAGAAGCAAGATTAGCCGGGTCTTGTCTTAAGGCTTAATACATGTGTCATATCAACTTTCACTATTATTTATTCTGTAATATTCTTTTATATTTTCTATCTTCTTAAGACTCTCTAAGACCCAATTATATATACTTCTTTATCTTTAACTATGTTTTAAAAAGCGTGAAGCGCACTGAAGCCTAAAAGTGAGGTGGGCTTTGCGCCTTGCGCCTAGGCGCGCTTCAGGTGGTTTTGTTTTTTCTTTTCTTTTTTTTTTTTATATGATGATGATGATAAGTAACTAACTTTAACGTAGAAAAATGCCTGAAATGAGAAAAACCCTAACAAGTTCAGTGGGAAAAAATCCATAGGCAAAACCACCAAAAACCCAGATGTGAATGGCAGCCTTATATGAGGCTAAGAGCATCTACAACGTTCCACCAAAAGGTGTCTTGAAGAATAGAGGTGGCTATTTTCTTTCCACTAGCTTCCTTAGACCATTTTGATTGACTCCGCTCTTCGGAAGTTACCATTTTCCTCATATTAATCCTTTGTTTATGATAACAAGAAAGAGTGATAAAGGAAGAAGCAAATCTAGTAGCCGCTACCTTATGCATATAACGTTGGCCCGTGAACTTTCTCATCATATTCAAAACAAGAACGTGGGTATATATATACCCATTCAAAAACGTACACTTTTGTAGGGCATTCTTGGTTGAAGGAATGTTGCTCAAGTCCTCCAAACATAAGATCTATGCAATGTGGTGCACATGGAGTCCAATAGAGATGAGGTCTCTCGGCCTCAAGTAGTCTTCCTAAATAAATAAGAAAGTATATGTTACTATGTTAGTTTCACTTTTCAAACAAAAAGTTGAAAAATAGAAGTAGCTAACTTGTTAAAACTTGCAAAGAAATAATGAAGTTAGTAATTAAGGTTCTTACTCGCCTTAAGATAGTTAGAGGCATTATCCGTCATTACTTGAACCATGTTTTGCTCTCCAATTTCTACTACCATGTCATTAAGCATTTGAAACAACATATAGGCATTAGTACTGTTGGAGACTTTCATTGATTTGATGAATACGGATCCCTTTGGAGAGTTGACAAGAAAGTTAACGTAGTCTTTTCCGGCAACGGAATCACGCCATCCATGGGATAAAATTGAACATCCTTGAGTTGCCCACTCAACCTTATGCTCTTCAATTATCCTTTGAGTTTCTTCCACTTCATTCTTGAGAAGAGGAACCCTTAACTCATGGACACTTGGTGGTTTCATATTCGGGCCATAACCACCAATTGCATGAATCATCTCTTTGAAACCTTGGTATGAAGCCGCATTAAATGTAAGACCGGCATCAAAAAACCATTGTGCGATTTTCTTCAAAACATCAGTCCTTAGTTGTTTGTCCACAATTGCCACGAGCCTTGGCATTCTTGCCTTTTAATTATCCTTTAGGTTTGGGAGTGACATGCAAATACATGTCCAACGGACCTTTTGTCTTGGTCTTTTAGTGACACTCCTATCATCTCCTTCATCATCACCTCCCTCAAAATCAACATAAGGAGATGACATCTTTTGAGTGCCCAACTTTGATTGTGCTTTCATGTCCATGAACTCTTGAATTTCAACTCTAACTTGCTCGCGACAACTAGGACACCTTGTGACGTTCCTATGCCTTCCTACTAATTGGCATTTAGCATGGTAAGCCCCTCCTTTGGTTACTTTGTTGCAAAATTTACAAGTCCAATTATTTTTGTTTAAGGGATCAATCGTTGAATATTTTCTAGCCGGATCTAATAAGTCCGATGATCTCATCGGAGTTGCAGTATCCATTTAATGCAAAATCTGAAACAAATTTGCATATAAACCTAATTAATGACTAAAACAAAGTAACTAAAAAAACAAAAGGGATAAACAGAAAAAACAGAAGAAAAAAAAAACAATAATTAAAAACAGAGGAACAAAAAGCAGGGGAAAAAACAGAGGAAAAAAAAAGACTGAGAAAACAGAAGAAAAATTAAGAGATAATAATAGAGGAAAAACAACATAATGTTCATACCAAGAAGTAGAAAAAAAGAGGGGGAAAAACATGAAAAAAAAATATCAGAAGAAAAACAAGAGGAAATAAAAAAGAAAAACAGAAAAAAAATTAATAGATAATAACAGAAGACAAACAACATAATGAACATAACAAGAATTAAGGAAAAAAGAGGGGAAAAAGCGTGAAAAAAAAATCAGAAGATCTGAGTTATTCAAGGCTTGTAAAAGTAAAAATAAATAATATAAGTAAAGTAGTGTATAACGTCGACAACAATAACAACAACAAAGCCTTAGTCTCAAATTAATTTAACAAATTTGGTGTCACCTACACATTAATCATTATGAGGTGTCGTAAAAGACAAAAAACTATGATCCCCATCTTTTGAGAGTCTTCAGTTGAGTCTTGATAATCTCCTTGGACTTGAGCACTTTGATGTGGAAAATTTTGTGACACTTGTCTTAAGACGTGTGGGTCCCGAACCTAAGGGCTATACATGCTCTATGGTAAGGCTGAGTCTGGGATATATGAATGGTAGAAAGTTATTTGTAGCATTCATTTTTGTTACATGTGAAGTGACCCCCGGTAAAAATATTGTTTGCTCCCTGATCCTTTATTTGCTAAATATTTTACTCTGTGATCTACTGATTTTAGTTATCGTCTTCTGCATTTATTTTGACAGCAGGCGGTGGAGGCTTCACATTAATCATAAGAGCATCCATGAACCTCTGAACGGTTGTGCAATAAAGCCATCACTCAAGATGGTGTGATCAGGTGGATATCCTATCCATAGGTGTAAACAAATGTGATGAACTGGTGTTTTTGACATTTCTGGATGTTGATGCCCAAAACACAATATTGTTATACTCAGACTTTCTTCTTTCTTCACATTAAATTTATTAAATTTTTTCTCCATGATTTCCTTTGCTCTGCTTCATTGTGTTCCATTTGACGGGGATCTGGAATAATACTCTGCATTTTTTCTTACTTTGAATCGATGGATTGGGTGAATAATGCTCTACTCACTGCTTATAGTGCTGTTTACAATTGCCACTTATACTCCTTTAAAAATGTATGAGGCACTGAGGCATAGATGAATGGATGAGATGGTCTAATTCTAACTTGCTCTAGTCAGTGATACTGTATGGTTGTTTGCTTATTTGTTCATGTTAAGCATATTTTCAGAATTGCATATATAAAATGGTTTTCAGATATCAGTGGTTAAAGACTTTAGGAGTACTGAGTTGCCTGAGATTAATGTAAGAACTTTTGCAAGTTTTTTCTGTAGCCCTATCAATTAGATATTTAGATGGGTTCAGGTGGCCAGGCTATCACAAATGGGTTGGTTAGGCTGGGAGTAGTGAATGTAATGAACCAGGTTGGCTTGGGGCATCTCTGTCATCTTAGCTAGCTTAAAGCATAGTTACTATCATTCACAAAAGCTGAAGGCATGGGTACTGTCATTCACAAAGAGGATTAGTAGTGTGTTGGTTTTACTCGTCGTTCCAATTATATATATATCGAAGTAGACATCTATATAGTCTAATTATATCTAAGAGCATGATTAGCGCTGTTTGAGCTTAACACTCAGATGTTGGGGTCTTACTCGTCTTAAGCTAAGGCTTTTAGAATTTCTCCCATTAAAGTAAGCAAGTCTAAGTTGAATTTAGTCTTGGTTAACTTAAGACTTGAATAAAGTAGGGACTACATTTTTTATGAAAGTTGAAATAAAATAAAAACAACACATTGTATATTTTAGCCCTGTTTGATTTTGAAAATTAGATGTGGGGTCTCGTTTGTCTTAAGACAAGACTTGTAAAATTTCTCCCATTAAAGTGAGCAAGTCTGGGCAAAGTTGAGTTTTTGATGTGAATATTTGTATAAATGAAAACTCACAGGGATGGTGAAACTAAATTCTTGAATTTCTAAAGGCCTAATTACCAAAATCCTTGAATTTAGGTTGACTAGTTAGTCTTTGATTAAAGCCTAAGCACCCTCAAAGTTACTAATCAATCTACACAAGAGTATAAAGGAAAATATCTACCAACTCAATATAAATTTCGGAAATTTTGTTTTTAAGAAAACAAAGAAAAACTTTTCATAAAACTCAATTAACTAATTTTTACAATGATGGTTGTTACTATTTATAGTTATAGCCATCAACTAAAATCCTAAGAAATTTCTAACAAACTCTAAACAAACTCATCCTTATTTAAACACACGCCCAAAACATCCCCCATCCTTATCCACAAGTGGATAAGAACAATGTAACTTATCACAAGTTGATCATATCTCTAACAAATCCTAACCAACTCAAGATTTTATTCAAACAACCTAACTAACAAACAAGATAAACATCAAATAACAACTAAAAATACACGGAAATATCAAGAACCCAAAATTTCAAGAAATGCACAAAAATCTTGCCATATGCCTTTGCTATTCTTGCGCCATTTTCAAGAAAATGTCTTCAATCTTCAAGGATCCTTTCAATATCCAACTAGGGATGGCAATCGGTCGAATCTGGGTAGGGTCTAGATGGATCTATATCCAAATCCCGTTTTTCAGACATGGATCCATATCCGCCCCAGATTCATTGGGCATGGAAAGGAAGGATCCATATCTAGATCTGTTGGATCCGGTCCAAAACGGGTCCAAAATGGGTCCTACTAATTTTCATAAAAAATTAACAACAATCACGCAAATTAACTTGCATAGTCACTTCTACAAAGAAATTCAAGTCTTATACTTAATATTTCAAATCAAATTCAACTAATCCAAGCGTATAATATTAAAAGTTCAAACACAACTACTTGTCTCTTTCAAGTTTCAAATAATAATTTAAACAAATATAATTGGACAAATGAAAAAATAATAATATAAGTTTTAAGTAAAAGGTGAAGTCACCTTTTGTACTCCATAATATGTATTTCATGTTACATTTATAAAAAAAAATTATATTTTATTTGAAAAATGGGTAAATGGGGTAAACGGATATGGATATTATTAGACCCATATCCAAATCCGTTTTTCTAGGTAGGATCCATATCTGATGTGAATTTTCTTATAATTTGGAAAACCCACAAGGATAGACTAAATTTTCGAACTTCTAAAGGCCAAGCCACCAAAATTCTTAAATTTAGGTTGATCAATTGGTCTTTGATTAAAGCCTAAGCACCCTCAAAGCCACTAATTAATCTTCACAAGAGTATAAAGAAAAACCCACCAACTCTTAAAAATTTCGGAATTTGTTTCAAGAAAAACAAACAAACAAACTTTTTATTCAATTCAAACTTAATTAATTTACAAACTAATGTTGAGACTATTTATAGGAATAGTCATCAACAACATCCTAACTAAAAACAACAAAAAACACACACACAAAACAAAGGAATTCGTCCCTTACACAAACACACACAACAAGATAAGTATGCCACCTCATCACTGCATCTTGAACTTATTATGCCTAATAAACTCTAACAAACTATCTAATCAAGAAAATATCTTAACAACTTAACTAAATAATTAATTAACAAGATAATCATAAGATTTTAAGCTAAAAATCACGAAAATACTTGTTGCCCAAGATCTTGGAAAAATCGTCAAAAACACGCCCAAGAAACCTTCATCATTTTTTCGCAATTTTAAGATTTCTTCAAGAAACTTCAAAATCCAATCTTTTAATCAAGAAACCTTCAAGAATCTATCGTCCATGTATTTTAGCATAATTATGATGATCAAGACTCTACAAGAAATAAAGACTCAATGCCTTAAATGAGAAATACCCTAGCAAACAAGTGAATGTGGAAACAAGAGGGAGTGTTCTTGCAGATCCTAAGGAGTTGGAAGGAAGGGCTGATTGCCAGCAAGTGTCCTGCTAATGGCCAAGATGTAAGAGGGAAACATCTGCAATCCCAAAATTCTTCAACCACTATGAAGAATTTGAAGATGTTTTCCAGAGGATTTGCCACCAGGATTGCCCCCACTAGGGGCATTGAACACCAGATTGACTTAATTCCAGGTGCTCAAATTCCTATAAACCAGCATATCGATGCAATCCTAAGGAGACTAAGGAGATACAAAGGAAGATTGAAGAATTGATGCAAAGGGGATATGTCAGAGAGAGTATGAGTCCGTGTGTTGTACCAACCTTATTGTTCCAAAGAAGGACGATTCCTGACGCATGTGTATGATTCTAGGGTTGTCACAATATCACAATCAAGTACAGGTTCCCAATCCCCGGCTGGACGATCTATTGGATGAATTGTATGGCTCACAAGGTTTTTTCCAAGATTGATTTGAGGAGTGGGTATCATCAGATATGCATGAGGGAAGGAGATAGTGGAAAAAAGCTTTTAAAACTAAATTGGGTCTCTATGAGTGGTTAGTCATGCCTTTTGTTCTCACCAACGCACCAAGTACTTTATGAGTCTCATGAATGAAGTTTTGAAACCATATTTGGGGAAGTTTGTTGTGTGTACTTAGATGACATACTATTTATAGTAAAACAGTGGTGATCATCTACAGCATCTAAGACAGGTTTTTGAAACTCTGCAACAAAAGCTTTTGTGGACATTGGAGAAGTGTTACTTCATGTGAGCAGTGTACGTTTTTGGGGTATGTAGTGTCAAAGATGGAGTTGCAGTGGATCATCTAGGTTTAAGCAATAAAATCATGGCCCAACACCCACGAATATTACTGAAGTGCATTCTTTTCATGGTTTAGCTTCCTTCTACAGAAGGTCTGTCAAAAACTTCTCATCAATTGTTGCTCTAAGACTGAATGCATTAAAAAGATAAGAAATTCGAGGTGGAACAAAGAGGCGCAGAAAGCATTCGAAAAAATCAAGGATTTGTTATGCCACATACCTATCTTTGCATTGTCTAATTTCACAAAACCTTTTGAAGTTGAAATAGATGCAACTGTACAAAGTAGGAATTGGCCCGTTTTAGTGCAGGAAAACGACCAATTTACCTATTTCAATGAGAAATTAAATGGGGCCAGGCTAAATTATTCCACTTATGATAAAGTTTTTATGCAATTGTTAGAGCTCTGGTCATTGGATCATTATTTGAGGCCTAATCATTTCATCTTGCATTCTGATCATGAAGCACTGAACATATCAATGGTCAGCAAAAACTGAATCCTAGACATGCCACTGGTTGATTCCTTCAATCTTTTCATTTTCCTCCAAATATAAAGATGGCAAGTCTAATGTGGTGGCAGATGCACTTTCTGAAGGTATGTGTTGATTAGTGTTTTGAATTGCAAGCTGTTGGGTTTAGAACATATCAAGACATATTATGAATATGTGGATTTTGGTCCTTTGATGCAACAACTGGGAAGTGGAGTAGTAGGATCTTATGTATTACATGATGGATTCCTGTTTAAAGGGAACTAGATGTGCATGCCTAACTGTTCATAAGGGAATTGTTAGTGAGAGGGCGCATGGGAGGGGGTCTTGCAGGGCATTTGGAATTGCTAAATCATTGAGCATGCTGCAAGAACATTTTATTGGCCTAAAATGATTGGAGATGTGGAAGCTGTGATATCTCAATGTGTTGTATGTCAAAAGGCCAAAGCAACATTTCGTCAGGGTATATATACACCATTGCCAGTTCCTGATGGTCCCTGGGAAGATGTATCAATGGATTTTATTGTTGGTCTACCTAGAACTGCTCAAAATAAGGATTCTATATGGTGGTGGTGACATGCATTTCGAAGAGCCATTTCACTCACTTGACCAATGAAGACTGATGATGTTGTTAATGTTACAAAGATATATTTTAGGGATGTAAATACGATTGCATGGCATACCTAAAACCATTGTCAGTGACAGGGATTCAAAATTCATAAGTTAGTTCTGGAATCACTATGGAAGCTGGTTGGTACCAAATTGCTTTTAGTAATTCCTATCATCCACAGACTGAGGTAACAAACAGAACTCTAGGGTACTGCTGCTTGGATCGTAGTAAAACTCAGAAAGACTGGGACTTGAAATTGCACATGCTGAGTTTGCTTGTAACAAATCACCTACTTTGCAACTAAACATTCACCCTTTGAAGTGTTTATGGAGTCAATCCCAAGTTGCCAATTGATTTCATTTATGTTCCTAAAGGTGAGTTGGTTCATAAGACTGCTTTGGATAAAATTCAATATATGCAGAAATTACACGCCTAGATCAGAGCAAGAACTGAAAAAGTGAATGATCAGTATAAGCCTCGCAAATAAACACATGAGGTAACGTAATATCAGAAGGTGATTTTGTTTGGTTACTTCTCAGGAAAAGAACCGTTCCTAATCATAGGAAAATAAATTGATGCCTAGATGTGATGGACCATTCAAGACTTTGAAAAAAGTTGGTGATAATGCTTATCAACTTGAGCTACCAGGAGAATATGGAGTCCACTAAGGTGATTTTCCTCCATACATTTCTGATGAACGACTTCAAAGTTTGAGGTCAAACTCTTTTGAAGAAGGGAAGGATGATGTGTAAGTGCAAGCACCAGTGACATTGACAATATTAATATATAAGTGCAGCACAGTGACATGACAAGATTGACAGTGGTGCAATCAACTTCCAAGGCGGGTGATGTCATGGTAAGGATGCAACCATAGGTGAATTAGTTCATATGGAAATATAAACCATATGGGTGAATCAAGGGTAGGAATTTGTGTGTCCATGGTCACATATACCTAAAGTGGCACGCAAATCAAGAAAAAGAATGGTGGATTTGGGCAGCAAAATGGTTTTTGCCATGGGTTTTTTCCCACTGCATTTG
>PYUH01000831.1:637784-690554 GCA_016808085.1 Suaeda aralocaspica
TATAATTTGGAAAACCCACAAGGATAGACTAAATTTTCGAACTTCTAAAGGCCAAGCCACCAAAATTCTTAAATTTAGGTTGATCAATTGGTCTTTGATTAAAGCCTAAGCACCCTCAAAGCCACTAATTAATCTTCACAAGAGTATAAAGAAAAACCCACCAACTCTTAAAAATTTCGGAATTTGTTTCAAGAAAAACAAACAAACAAACTTTTTATTCAATTCAAACTTAATTAATTTACAAACTAATGTTGAGACTATTTATAGGAATAGTCATCAACAACATCCTAACTAAAAACAACAAAAAACACACACACAAAACAAAGGAATTCGTCCCTTACACAAACACACACAACAAGATAAGTATGCCACCTCATCACTGCATCTTGAACTTATTATGCCTAATAAACTCTAACAAACTATCTAATCAAGAAAATATCTTAACAACTTAACTAAATAATTAATTAACAAGATAATCATAAGATTTTAAGCTAAAAATCACGAAAATACTTGTTGCCCAAGATCTTGGAAAAATCGTCAAAAACACGCCCAAGAAACCTTCATCATTTTTTCGCAATTTTAAGATTTCTTCAAGAAACTTCAAAATCCAATCTTTTAATCAAGAAACCTTCAAGAATCTATCGTCCATGTATTTTAGCATAATTATGATGATCAAGACTCTACAAGAAATAAAGACTCAATGCCTTAAATGAGAAATACCCTAGCAAATGCAGTGGGAAAAAACCCATAGGCAAAAACCATTTTGCTGCCCAAAATCCACCATTCTTTTTTCTTGATTTGCGTGCCACTTTAGGTATATGTGACCATGGACACACAAATTCCTACCCTTGATTCACCCATATGGTTTATATTTCCATATGCAACTAATTCACCTATGGTTGCATCCTTACCATTGACATCACCGCCTTGGAAGTTGATTGCACCACTGTCAATCTTGTCAATGTCACTGGTGCTGCACTTATATCATTAATATTGTCAATGTCACTGGTGCTTGCACTTACATCATCCTTCCCTTCTTCAAAAGAGTTTGACCTCAAACTTTGAAGTCGTTCATCAGAAATGTATGGAGAAAAATCACCTTAGTGGACTCCATATTCTCCTGGTAGCTCAAGTTGATAAGCATTATCACCAACTTTTTTCAAAGTCTTGAATGGTCCATCACATCTAGGCATCAATTTATTTTTCCTATGATTAGGAAACGGTTCTTTCCTGAGAAGTAACCAAACAAAATCACCTTCCTGATATTGACGTTACCTCATGTGTTTATTTGCGCGAGCTTTATACTGATCATTCACTTTTTCAGTTCTTGCTCTGATCTAGGCGTGTAATTTCTGCATATATTGAATTTTATCCAAAGCAGTCTTATGAACCAACTCACCTTTAGGAACATAAATGAAATCAATTGGCAACTTGGGATTGACTCCATAAACAACTTCAAAGGGTGAATGTTTAGTTGCATAAGTAGGTGATTTGTTACAAGCAAACTCAGCATGTGCCAATTTCAAGTCCCAGTCTTTCTGAGTTTTACTTACGAATCCACGCAGCAGTACCCCTAGAGTTCTGTTTGTTACCTCAGTCTGTGGATGATAGGAATTACTAAAAAGCAATTTGGTACCAACCAGCTTCCATAGTGATTTCCAGAACTAACTTATGAATTTTGAATCCCTGTCACTGACAATGGTTTTAGGTATGCCATGCAATCGTATTACATCCCTAAAATATATCTTTGTAACATTAACAACATCATCAGTCTTATGGCAAGGAGTGAAATGTGCCATCTTCGAAAATCTGTCCACCACCACCATAATAGAATCCTTATTTTGAGCAGTTCTAGGTAGACCAACAATAAAATCCATTGATACATCTTCCCAGGGACCATCAGGAACTGGCAATGGTGTATATATACCCTGACGAAATGTTGCTTTGGCCTTTTGACATACAACACATTGAGATATCACAGCTTCCACATCTCCAATCATTTTAGGCCAATAAAAATGTTCTTGCAGCATGCTCAATGATTTAGCAATTCCAAAATGCCCTGCAAGACCCCCTCCATGCGCCTCTCTCACTAACAATTCCCTTATTGAACAGTTAGGCATGCACATCTAGTTCCCTTTAAACAGGAATCCATCATGTAATACATAAGATCCTACTACTCCACTTCCCAGTTGTTGCATCACAGGACCAAAATCCACATCATATTCATAATATGTCTTGATATGTTCTAAACCCAACAGCTTGCAATTCAAAACACTAATCAACACATACCTTCTAGAAAGTGCATCTGCCACCACATTAGACTTGCCATCTTTATATTTGGAGGAAAAATGAAAAGATTGAAGGAACTCAACCCAGTTGGCATGTCTAGGATTCAGTTTTTGCTGACCATTGATATGTTTCAGTGCTTCATGATCAGAATGCAAGATGAAATGATTAGGCCTCAAATAATGACTCCAATGATCCAGAGCTCTAACAATTGCATAAAACTTTTTATCATAAGTGGAATAATTTAGCCTGGCCCCATTTAATTTCTCATTGAAATAGGTAAATTGGTCGTTTTCCCTGCACTAAAACGGCGCCAATTCCTACGTACATTGCTTGCATCTATTTCAACTTCAAAAGGTTTTGTGAAATTAGACAATGCAAGAATAGGTATGTGGCATAACAAATCCTTGATTTTTTCGAATGCTTTCTGCGCCTCTTTGTTCCACTCGAATTTCTTATCTTTCTTAATGCATTCAGTCGTAGGAGCAACAATTGATGAGAAGTTTTTGACAGACCTTCTGTAGAAGGAAGCTAAACCATGAAAAGAATGCACTTCAGTAATATTCGTGGGTGTTGGCCATGATTTTATTGCTTCAACCTTAGATTGATCCACTGCAACTCCATCCTTTGACACTACATACCCCAAAAACGTTACACTGCTCACCATGAAGTAACACTTCTCCAATTTCCCATAAAGCTTTTGTTGCCTCAGAGTTTCAAAAACCTGTCTTAGATGCTGTAGATGATCACCACTGTTTCTACTATAAATCAGTATGTCATCTAAGTACACAACAACAAACTTCCCCAAATATGGTTTCAAAACTTCATTCATGAGACTCATAAAAGTACTTGGTGCGTTGGTGAGAACAAAAGGCATGACTAACCACTCATAGAGACCCAATTTAGTTTTAAAAGCTTTTTTCCACTCATCTCCTTCCCTCATGCATATCTGATGATACCCACTCCTCAAATCAATCTTGGAAAACACTTGTGAGCCATACAATTCATCCAATAGATCGTCCAGCCTGGGGATTGGGAACCTGTACTTGATTGTGATATTGTTGACAACCCTAGAATCAATACACATGCGTCAGGAATCGTCCTTCTTTGGAACAATAAGTGTTGGTACAACACACGGACTCATACTCTCTCTGACATATCCCCTTTGCATCAATTCTTCAATCTTCCTTTGTATCTCCTTAGTCTCCTTAGGATTGCATCGATATGCTGGTTTATTAGGAATTTGAGCACCTGGAATTAAGTCAATCTGGTGTTCAATGCCCCTAGTGGGAGGCAATCCTGGTGGCAAATCATCTGGAAATACATCTTCAAATTCTATCAATAGTGGTTGAAGAATTTTTGGGATTGCAGATGTTTCAACTCTTACATCCTTGGCCATTAGCAGGAACACTTGCTGGCAATCAGCTAATTCCTTCTCCAACTCCTTAGGATCTGACAAGAACACTCCCTTCTTGTTTTCCACATTCAATTGCTTCTTGTCTTGCGCAACTTTTAAAGGTTTCAAAGCAATTGGCTTGTCAGTTTCCTGTTTCTTGATAACATAGACATTGGTTCTCCCATCATACTTCTCAAATCATTCATATTGCCAGGGTCTACCAAGCAATATATGACAAGCATCCATAGGGCAAACATCACACAATACAAAATCCTCAAACTGACAAATTTTGAAATTGACCAGCGCTTGCTTTGTTACTTTAACATCACTGGTATTACTCAGCTAATGCAACTTGTAAGGTTAAGGATGGTTGTGTGTAGGGTAGTTCAGTTTCTGAATCAATACGGTAGAGACCACATTAGTACAACTGCCATTATCAATAATCACGTCACACAGCTTGCCTTGTACATTACACCTGGTCACGAAAATCTTATCCCTCTGGTTCTCTTCAATTGGAGTTGGTTTAGTTTGAAGAACCCTCCTGAAGAGTAATGCCTGACCCTGTGTTTCCGCCTCTACTTCCTCCATATCATTGCTACTTTTTTCTTCCTGTGATTCAGAATTTTGTCCTCCCCTTCTTCAAGAAGAACATCTAGGTAAGCATCCTCAATTTCTTGTGCTTCCCTAACAGTGATCACCCTGGAGCTAGGGCAATTGTGTTGTTGGTGTCCACATCCTTGACACTTAAAACACTTCCTCTTGTCATCAGGGATTGCAGGTGGTTTAACTGGAGTGGCTGTCCTTTTTACATTATCGAAACTAGGTTTAGCACTAGGTGTTTGGGAATACACCACTTCTTTCTTAGATTCATAGGATTTAAAGAATGCTTTTGGCTTCTTTAAATACCCATGTTTTTCAAATCTGAGTGCCACTTTACATATTTCATCATAAGTCCAATAGGGTTGTAATTCCACTTTCTCCCTGATGGAATCATCCAATCCTGCAACAAATCGAGCAACCTTGTAATCTTCCTTCTCTTCCAGATCACACAATATCAACATCTTTTCAAAGGCGTTGATATATTCTTCCACACTCTTTTGTCCTTGTTTTAAGTTGTGCATCTTCAGGAAATTGTTCTGCTCATACTCACGTGGCACAAATTTCTTTCTTAATTCCCTCTTAAGTTTTCGTCAAGACATTATTTTCGATTTTCCTTCCTTTTTTCATTTCCTTTGTAGCCCTTCATACCACAGACTAGCATAGGAAGTCAATTTTAGTTCCGCCACCCTGAAGGCTTTATGATCATCATATTCTTTGTAAAGACTCTTTCGGTTCTCCTTAGCCAATCAAGGAAAATTTCAGGATCTAGACTGCCATTGAACTCAGGAACATCCAATTTTAGGCTACAATCATCATCCTTATATTTGTCTCGTTTTTTGTATCTTTTTCGATCATCTTCATCACTAGAACTGGAGTCATATACACGCCTAGGCTTGCGTGCACTCCTTCCTGAATTTTCATCACTAGAGCTTGAATCAAACTCCTCAATTTCGTGGCCCTTTTTGCTATTTTTCGATCTCCCTGACACGAAATTCATCACCTCTTCTAGCATGGTTCGTAACTCTTTGATTTCATTATCTCTTCTGATTTCCTTAGCTTGTTCTAAGGATAATCCTCTTTGAAAGTTTGCAGGAACTTCTTCACCTCCACCCTCCATAGCAATGTTGGTTAAAGTGATTGATAGATTTACAAGCACTTGAGATTAAACGTTCTCTCAACAAAAGCACCAAATTTGATGTGAATTTTCTTATGATTTGGAAAACCCACAAGGATAGACTAAATTTTCAAACTTCTAAAGGCCAAGCCACCAAAATTCTTAAATTTAGGTTGATCAATTAGTCTTTGATTAAAGCCTAAGCACCCTCAAAGCCACTAATTAATCTTCACAAAAGTATAAAGGAAAACCCACCAACTCTTAAAAATTTCGGAATTTGTTTCAAGAAAAACGAACAAACTTTTTATTCAATTTAAACTTAATTAATTTACAACTTAATGTTGAGACTATTTATAGGAATAATCATCAACAAAATCCTAACTAAAAACAAAAAAAAAAAAAACACACGCACAAAACAAAGGAATTCGTCCCTTACACAAACACACACACAACAAGATAAGTATGTCACCTCATCACTGCATCTTGATCTTATCTTGCCTAACAAACTCTAACAAACCATCTAATCAAGAGAATATCCTAACAACTTAACTAAATAATTAATTAACAAGATAATCATCATATTTTAAGTTAAAAATCACGAAAATACTTGTTGCCCAAGATCTTGGAAAAATCGTCAAAAACACGCCCAAGAACCCTTCGTCATTTTTTCGCAATTTCAAGATTTCTCCAAGCAAGATCCAATATTTTAATCAAGAAACCTTCAAGAATCTACCCTCCATGTATTTTAGTATAATTATGATGATCAAGACTCCACAAGAAATAAAGACTCAATGCCTAAAATGAGAAAAACCATAGAAAATACAGTGGGAAAAAACCCATAGGCAAAAACCATCTTGTTCCCCAAAATCCATCATTCTTTTTTCTTGATTTGCATGCCACTTTAGGTATATGTGACCATGTACACACAAATTCCTACCCTTGATGCACCCTTATGGTTTATATTTCCATATGCAATTAATTCACCTTGGTTGCATCCTTACCATTGACATCACCACGTTCAAAGTTTATTGCACCACTGTCAATCTTGTCAATGTCACTGGTGCTTGCACTTATATCATTAATATTGTCAATGTCACTGGTGCTTGCACTTACATCAATATCCGACCTAGATCCATTGGGTCTAAAATATTAAGACCCATATCTGTAAAAACGGATTTGGATCCAAGAATCTGGGGCGGGTCCAAGATCCGTTGCCATCCCTATATCCAATCTTTTAATCTAGCAAGTGCAGTGGGAAAATAACCATAGGCAAGCCATCTCATTCCTCTAATTCCTCCAATATTTCTCTTGATTTGCGTGCCACCTAGGTATGTGTGACCATGCACACGCAAATCCTTACCTTGGATGGCCTCATATGACTTGAATCTCCATAAGCAATCAACTCACTCATGGTTGCACCCTTGCTTGCATTAACAAACAAACCTTTGAAGTTGTTATCAACACTTGTATCAGTCTTGTTTTCATGACTCAATTTAAAGCTTGAATAAAGTAAGGATCACATATTTTATGGAAGTTGAAATAAAATAAAAACAACATAATACATATTTTGATGAGTTTTGGAAGAGTCTTAGGGTAAAGAACTTAATATCTTTGAGTCTTAAATAGTCTTAGCAAAATTGAGAAAGATAAAAAATTATCAAATCTTTGTGGAAAGCTGATGTGGCGTATGTGTGGACTCTTAAGACAAGACATGGCTAATCTTGCCTAAAAATTAGGTTATTAAGGATCAATAAGATGTATAGATGATTATCAATTGTCTTAAATTTAATTTTATTTGAGTTTAAATTAATTCAAAACCATGGAATGGTTCATGGTTCCTACGTGTTTGTGTACTCGACTTTTACAATTACATGCTTTGTGGTGTGTCTAGTGTGGACTCGGGGCTTTTGTGGGCTCACGTGCCTTTTTTACGATTACCGAATGTCTACTCGACTTTTCAATTACATGCTTTGTGGTGTGTCTAGTGTGGACTCGGGGCTTTTGTGGACTCACGTGCCTTTTTTACGATTATCGAATGTCTTTGATTTTCATAGTGTGAATATGTTTAGCTTAGGGAGTAAGTCTAGGAGCTCAAAACCCAAGTAGAAAAGTCACCACCGTACTCTTTTCGGGAGCTCACGGAACCCTATTAGGTTTAGCCCGAAGGCAAATTAACAGCCATGGATAAGGTCTCATATCTCTGGATTCGGGGACGAGGGTAAGGGCAAAGTAGTTCACAATGTCCCCCGCATATAGCGGCATCTACTTGGTCTCATATGTAATTTCACAATCATAATATTGAATCATTGCATACATATTTCCGATTTAATCCTGAAACACATAGCTGGGCGGGTTTTAACTTATGGACATATATTTTTCTAAATAACATGCAAGGGTGATCACTTTAAGAATTAATCAATATTCTAGGTACCTAAGCCAATTTGTCCAATGGTTTATCTTACTTTAGTGAGAACATGCTTTTAGGTATTATAATTAAATATGCATTCTATGTGTTTGAAAGCATAAAACATTTAGCATTCATAATCACATAAAATATTCTAAAATAAAGTTTCTACCTAATGTTGACTTTAATTGAAAGTCAACTCATTAATAAATCAATATTTCATATTAAAACATGTATATATTTTGAATAAAGTAATAAAAAAAACATAAAACTAACATATTTATGTGAAGAAGTTGATGCAGGTTGTCGTACACTTCTCAAAAATAACCTAACAACACTAACTAATATAGCTAGGAAGTAGAGATCGAATCCTCAAGGAAGGACTAAACTCTATTAGCTCTAAAAAGTCTAAACTGTATAATGGGCCTTTGTGGAAAATTCTAATAAAACTACTAAGAACTAAAGACAAAACTAAAACTAAGGAAAATAACGGAAAAGTTAAAAATTCAACTCCAATAATAAAAACCTAGGACAGTCGGTTCACTATAAACAATCAACAAACTCATAAAACATTCATTAATTAACTCATTAACTTTCATTGAACTAGGACATACTAATTCTCTCGAACTTATACTCCCTTAAAACTCCTTTACCGGCTCTTGCTCGCATAAATTCGTTTTTGCCTATTATTCAGTGGTCTTATTGTGGTAATCTTACCTCTCGGCCTCGATTTCGACAATTACCTAACTCACAACTAAATATGGCCACAATTTAATGGCAATCAATAGAAATCAATAATAGGAATTCAACTAATAATTAAGAATTAACGAATATAAAACTAATTCATAACATGTTCATAGTTCTCCTAGCCCTAGAAAAGAAATCTACACACTCATGACTATGAAAACAAGAACAAAAATAAAATTAATTGACATGATCATAAACATAATTAAATAAACAAGAAATTAAAACTATACTAATTGCTAGAAAATTAAACTAATTAAAAACTCATCTAAACATCATAAATTCATCATACAACTCTTTTACAATCAACTAACATCGTCATAAATCAGATCTATGCTGTGGAATAAATTTTCATAAGATAAAACATGTTCATAATATTTATGCCATTGATTTTCATGATTATAAATTTTGGACAACAATATAAACTAACTTTAAAACCTTTAAAAATCAATCTAAACTTCATAAAATCATCATAAATTCACCCAACAACACTTCATGATCACAATATTGAAGTTTCACTCATTAAAAACCATAAAATCATGAATTTCATAATTTCATAAACTCTAATTTAAAACTTCATGATCAAACAAATAAATTTATACTTTAAACTAAATCATAACTTTATAAAAACATGATTAAAACAATAGAAGCATGATTAGTCATAATTGAAATATTTAATAAAACTTGAAATAACATGAAATATTATTTATAAACATAAAATAATTACTTTGTTTAAAATTTATTTAAATTTCCTTTCTTTAATATTTTTATTGAACTTAATTTCTCAATAAAAATATTAAAAACATACGCATAAAATACGAAATTAACTCCTTAAAATACGTGAAAATATGGGGTATTACAATCTACCCCCCTTAAAAGAAGTTTCGTCCCAAAACTTTATGTAAATTATTGTATGGAATTTGAATAGAGACATAGTGTACACTATGTTTGCTATAAAACTTTTCATTTTGACACTATGTTGTTGTAGACTTTAGACATTTAACTCAACCTTTGCTCGACAACTTTTAGTGAACAAACATAAGACTTTCATAATATTTTACTAAAAGACGTTAAAACTTACAAAGTTTAGGGTAAAACGCCCGAAATTATATCGCACTCTACCCTCTTTAATACGTTCCCGTAACTCTACTTACTAACCTGAAATACCTCCGAATTCTTTTCTCTCATCATATCTTCAGCTTCCCATGTTGCTTCTTCGGTTTCGTGGTTAGACCATAACACCTTCACTCTTTTAACACTTTTCCTACGAGTATCCCTGACCTTACTATCAAGGATCTTAACTGGCTTCCCTCCATAGGTTAAACTCTGGTCTAACTCTATTGTTTCAGGTTGTAACACATGTGACTCATCTGGAACATATTTTCTTAGTTGAGACACATGAAAGACATTGTGAACCTTGCTCAACTCCATTGGTAGTGCTAGCTTATAGGTAAGCTTCCCAATCCTTTCCAAGATCTCATAGAGTCCGATATATTTCGTGCTCAATTTCCCTTTCTTTCCGAACCTCATTGCACTTTTCATCGGTGATACTTTAAGTAGCACCTTATCACCAACTTCAAACACAACTTCTTGACGTTTTTTGGTCCGCATGTGAATTTTTTCTATCTTGTGCTGCCTGAATCTTTGCTTGTATCACCCTTACCTTACAGGTGATTTCTTCAATCAATTGAGGCCCGAGAATCACTGTTTCACTTATGTCACTCTAGCATAAGGGACTTCTGCACTTCCTTCCATACAGAGATTCAAAAGGTGCCATGCCAGTACTTGCATGGTACCTATTGTTGTATGAGAACTCAATAAGATCTAAACAATCTTCCCAAGTCCCTTGAAAATCCATTATACAAGCTCTTAGCATGTCCTCCAAAGTTTGTATGATTATTCTTTCCGTTTGTCCATCAGTTGCTGGATGGAAAGCTGTACTCATTTTCAACGTTGTACCAAAGTTCTCTTGGACACTTTTCCAGAATTTTGAAAGAAACCTAGAATCCCTATCTGACACGATATCCTTTGGAAATACATGTAGCCTCACAACATGCTTTCTGTAAGCCTTTGCAAGTTGTTCCATCCTCCCATTCTCCTTCATTGGTATAAACACCGCTGATTTAGTAAGTCTATCCACCACAACCCATATGGTATCATTTTGATTTCTCGACTTTGGCAAACAAGTTACAAAGTCCATTGATATACAATCCCACTTCCATCCT
This sequence comes from Suaeda aralocaspica, assembly GCA_016808085.1. Classification (NCBI taxonomy): domain Eukaryota; kingdom Viridiplantae; phylum Streptophyta; class Magnoliopsida; order Caryophyllales; family Amaranthaceae; genus Suaeda; species Suaeda aralocaspica. Next base: position 648,554 of record PYUH01000831.1, read on the forward strand.
GGTATCTCAACTGGTTGGACTTCTCCTTGTGGTCTTTTATGCTCAAACTTCACCTTTTGACACATAAGACACTTGCTCACAAATTCAGCCATTTCCCTTTTCATCCTAGGCCACCAATACAACTTTTTCAAATCCTTATACAGCTTATCGCCTCCAGGATGCACTGAATAAGGTGTACTATGACCTTCCTCCATGATTCGCCGTTTCAAATCTTCACATTTCTCTGGTACACACCACCTTCCTTTGTACCTCAAGCTTCATCTTCATGGATTTTGAAGTCCATAGCCTTTCCCGCTTTCAATTTATCCTTTATTCTATCCAATTTCACGTCTCCATCCTGGTTCTCCTTAATTTCCTCAAACACTGTGGGTTGGATACTAATATTACAAAGTATTCCTTCCAACTCTCCCTCCTTCACTATCTCCAAGTTCATTCTCTCCATGTCTCTACACAGCTCGTTAGCGACCACTAAAAAATTCACTCCATGTCTGGTTTTACGACTTAGAGCATCCACTACTACATTTGCCTTCCCTTCGTGGTATTGGATATCTAGATCGTATCCTTGATCAACTCAAGCCATCTCCTTTGTCTCATGTTTAAATCTTTTTGGTGAAAAATTAATTCAAGCTCTTGTGGTCCGTGTAGGTTCTACACTTTACTCCATACAAGTAACACCTCCATATCTTTAAAGTAAACACGATCGCCGCTAGCTCAAGATCGTGAGTAGGATAGTTTGCTTCGTATGGCTTCAATTGTCTCGAAGCATATGCAATCACCTTTCTATTTTTCATTAAAACACATCCCAAACCATTTTTAGAAGTTTCACTGTACACATCATAAGAATCACTTCCATCTGGTAAAGTCAGCACCGGAGCCGTAGTCAAGCACTCCTTTAAGGTCCGAAATACCTCCTCACACTTATCACTCCACACAAACTTACAGTCCTTCTTCATTAACGATATCATTGGTTTAGAAATTCTTGAAAAGTCCTCCACAAACCTCCTATAATATCCTGCTAACCCCAAGAAACTCCGTACATCTGTCACATTCTTAGATGTAGGCCTATCTTTTACTGCTTCGATCTTGGATGGATAAACTTCAACTCCCTCTTTTGACATGCAATGTCCCAAAAATGCGACTTTCTCCAACCAAAATTCACACTTCGAGAATTTGGCATACAATTTATTCTCCCTCATTGTCATCAAAATTGTCCTCAAATGTTCTAAATGTTCCTCTTTACTCTTGGAGTACACCAAAATGTCATCAATAGAAACTACCACAAACTTATCCAAGAACCGTTGAAAGATCCTATTCACTAATTCCATGAAAATTGCTGGAGCATTCGTTAACCCAAAAGGCATAATAGTGAACTCATAATTCCCATACCTCGTACGAAAAGTCGTTTTCGGTATGTCCTCATTAGCAATTCTCAATTGATGGTATCCTAACCTCAAATCAATATTTGAAAACACAATAGCTCCTTTGAATTTATCAAACAAGTCATCAATCCTCGGTAAAGGATACTTGTTCTTCATCGTCACCTTATTCAACTCCCTATAGTCAATACACAACCTCAAACTCCCATCTTTCTTCTTCACAAACAGTATTGCTGCTCCCTAAAATGAAGCACAAGGCGTAATGTAACCCTTCTCCAACAACTCTTGTAACTGCTCTTTCAATTCACCCATTTCCTTAGGTGCCATCCTATAGGGTGCTTTGGAAATAGGTGTTGTTCCTGGCACTAAGTCTATGATAAAGTTGATTTCTCGCTTCAGAGGCATCCTTGGAATCCCATCTGGAAACACGTCCAGAAAATCCCTCACTACCTCAATGTCCTCGGGCTTGGCAGTCTCAACATGATCTACATCCCTCACACTACAAAGGTAAATTTGAAAACCCCTCTTCACAAGCCTAGCAAACCTCATTACTGACACAATCTTGTTGTGTTTTAGCCTTCCTGCTCTCTAATAGCTCACTTCCTTACCCTTATTAACTAATTAAATCTTCTATGGCTCTCACAAAATCTTATCCTTATGCTCACTCAACCAATCCATCCCCAGAATCACTTCTATGTCACCCAAATTAAGCTCAATTAGGTTAGCCTTAAACTCCACTCCCTCAATTTCAATTGGAACATCCAAAAATATCCTTGAACACTGTCCTTCTTGTCCTGATGGTAACACTATTGACATATCTATTGTGTCTACTTTTCCCAACTATGGCATTAACTTTTCCAAAATCTTAGTGGATACAAAAGAATATGTTGCACTAGAATCAAACAAAATTTCAACAGGAAGAGAGTGAATAGACAATGTACCAGTAATCACATCCTCACTAGCATTAGCTTCACTTCGAGCCATCACATTCAGCTTTCCAGTATTCGAGGTCTTATTCTGACTTCCTCCATTTCCACTTCCATTCCTATTCCCGGTTTGATGCATTGCCTTTCCACCCATGTTTCCTTGGAAACCTTTCTGCTGACCTCCAGTTAAAATGCCTTTAAATTGAGACCCTTGTCCTTCCTTTCCCTTGTTCTTAGAGAAGCACTCATACTCACGGTGTCTGAGCTTGTTTCATAAACGACAAGTCACTGGGTTCCTAGCACAATCCTTTCCTAGGTGATTGTTAGGACACTTCTTGCAGAAGTACACACGACCTCCTTGATTAGCCATATGAACCCTATCCCCATTTCCATTAGCAGGCTTCCCAAAGTTTCCCTTATTACCCTGGAAGTTATTGTTTAAACGAGGCTTCTTAAATCCACCATGACTCCCTTATTGGTTGAAGTTTCCTCCGCCATCTCTTCTTTTCTCCCTCGTCTCACCTTCTTTCAGCATCTCCTTCTTCTTCTGGTCTAACGCATAATGATGTGCAGCTCTACCGTATAATTCATCCAAACACTCAAACACTTGCCCAGCTAATTGCAACTGGATGTCTATGGGTAACCCTCTCTCAAAACGACTAGGCTTGCGGTTGCCACAACCTCCTTGGCAGACCTAGACAACTCTATAAACTTAGAGTAGTACACAGTAACTAACATGCTCCCATCTTAAGTTCAAGAAACTCATCAGCTTTCTGTTTTTGATGGAACACAGGATAACACTTATTGCGGATCTGTTCCTGAAACACAACCCAATTGCCCTAATGATAACGGGGTTATTAGCCTAATTACCAAATACCCCTGTCGTAGTACGGTGGGGGATATTGAACTCAAGGAATTACTATTATCTTGTAACTAAAGCTAAGGATCGAGTTGTTTTGTTGGTTGGTTAAAATTAAGCTAAAATTACGAACTAAACAAGAGAAATTTTGCAAATATGATAAATCAAAATACTAAGGCCTAGAACCCATGTTTTCCGGGTTTATGACTCATTTTGGGGGATTTAATCAACCAACTAATTATAACAAACGACTTGGGGAGTGGGACTCTCTCTCTCTCATGCGATTAAGCCTCTTACGACTAACTTAAACTTGGAGGATTGATTCAATTCCGAAACCTCTTCTGAATAGCTTCGAAACCTCCTCAAAACTCACCCTAAACCGAGAGGGACTAATTAGTCATTCCTAGGTCAAGCACTCAATCCCTTGACATGCTAGTTTTCTAATTAAATAGAGCAAGTAAATTGGCATACAAGCACTCATAGACAAAGGATTGCAAACCGAAAATACAAGAAGGTCAACTTGATTAAGGTCAACACTAAAGTTACTTGACTTCCAAGTCAACATACCCCAAAATCACATATTCATCATCATTAAACAAAACCCTCAAAATTCATCATGAACCCTTCCCCATGGATTCTAGAAGTAGACTACTCACTAGTCATGGAGAAAAAGGCAATAAACCTTGAAATCGAAGCTAAACAATAACTAATCATGATTAACAATATTAAATGAGATTAGACAAGCATGAAATTTAAAGTAAAAACTATATCAAAAGAAAGAAAATAAAAAAGGGGGAGATTGATACCAAAAACCTGAATTAGATTGCAAAATTGAACTTTCTACAATGGATTCTTGATTCTCTCACTACTTTAATTTCTCTCTCTAGTTTTTGATCTAAAACTTGAAGATAATTGATGAGGCTATCGCACATCTATCAAAAATAAACCTAACCACTCTAACTAATATAGCTAGGGAAGTAGAGATCGAATCCACAGGGAAGCAATTAAACCTATTAGTTCTAAAAAGTTTAGACTGTGTAAAGGGCCTTTGAGTGACAATTGTGATCAAGAAATTAACTAGAATTAGAGCTAAATTAATTAAGGAATTAAATTAATGACTAAACCTAGGACATCGGTTCACCACAGATTAACCAACGAATTGCACACAAATAATGAATTAGATTATCAATTTCCTTGAATTAAGGTACACTAATTCTCTCGAATCTAGTCCCCTTCAAAACTCCTCTAATGGCTCTCGCTCACTTAGACTCGTTTCGCCTATTGTCCTTATGATCTAATTGTGGTAATCTTACCTCTCGATATCGATTTCAACAAAATCAAACTAACAACTAAACCTGGCCAGCATTTAATTGAAAGCAATAACAATTGACTACAGGAATTCAAGTACATTAATAGTTAAACTAATATTTATGAGCAAAACATCACCAATCAATCCATGGATCCCTTAGTCCTACAAAAGAAACTACTAACTCATAATTGAAAGAACAAAAACTAAATCAATAAAAGAAATTAAAATCCTAAACATGATTAAACTAAACTACCCAACAATAATCAAGAATTTAATTCTAAGCATAAAACTAATAAAACTAAGAGCATAAATTAAACTAATAATAAACATTAATTAAGAACAAGAATTGAGATTGAAATAAAACCTGAATATTATTGATTGAATGATTGAGAAGAATTCTACACTTAGAGAGAATTTTAGAGTAAACTAGGGTTTGTAAAAGTAAAAAGGCGTAAAATAACAAATTAGGAGACTAAACACTTAAGTACTCAACCTAATCACGCTCAAAAAACACGCAAAACCTCCTTCAAAGCCACCCACCCAGAGGNCGCAAAACCTCCTTCAGAGCCACCCACCCAGAGGGGTCCGGGTGTGCAGCTCTCACCCGAGCGCACAACCTCGGTCCGGGCGGGCAACTCGGGTTGGCTCCGTTTCTCGGTTTTTGCTCGTTCTTCCTTAATTACTTCTTTAATTCTTTGTTTTAGCACTTCTAATCTTCAGTTAAGCTTCTCAAATGACTTCAACTCTTCAGTAACTTCTTCAAGTGCTTCAAAAGGCTCGAAAAACAACGATAAATCATCGATTCCTGTAAAATATAATAAAAAGCACAACAAACACTCGAAATAGCAAAAGTTAGTAGAAATGGCTCAAAAGAGCCGTATTAGAGCTAAAAATCAATCGGGATCGGGGGTAAAATACATATAAAATATTAACTTATCAAACTCCCCCAAGCCAAACCCTTGCTTGTCCTCAAGCAAACAACTAAGCAAACAATGACTTCACCCCTTTAACTTTGCAAAACAAGATTAACTCAAGCAATTTCTAGTATGCAAGTTCCTTAACCAACCCATCAAAATCCCTTGACCGCTATCCACTTAGATCAAAATCAATAAGCCAACCATGTAAGAAATAGAAGTCGATGACTAGAATAGCTCACTCGGTGTCACTCCACACATAAAATTGAGCATAAATAATGTAGCTCACCTTTAATCCCAAATAAGAATGCAAATGCAATAAGTGTTAGAATGCAAAATTGGAGAACCCAAACCCACATCTCACACCTCATGCAAGTGCTTAAAGGTAGTCACTCAATTCTAGTATGAATGTCGACTCGAAATGCAAGTAATACTCCCTAGCATTGGCAATTGACTCAATTCACAAGGACTAAAAACATGCACATGCCGATTAAAAAGGTCTTTATAAGCTTGTAACGTGGCTAGTGCGATGGGTAGGATAGAATTTGGGATAAGGTGGTTGTAAATGCGGGTTATACGCATATAACAATCAAAGGTCACAATCAACATCTCCAACATCAACTCCAACATCAAACCAATTATCATAAAATCACATCACACCATAAAGCTTTACATTTCAACTACTCCAAGTACCACAAGCTTTTCTTTTTCAACATTTTTCAATTCTTTTTTTTTTCATTTTTTTTCCATTTCTCTTTTTTTTTTTCAACTTTCAAGATTTTTCCAATTTAGGCTCACGACTCTTAATGACATGTCAAAGACAAGATCATCACACATACATAACTAGGCCAATAAAAGATGTATAAAATTTTAATTCTTCATTAAACAGCCTAGACATTGGTATGCAGAGCCTTAATGTGAGACCTATTATTAAACTTTAACAACAACCTTTTCACAATTTTCCAATCCTCCAAAACCTCTAACAAATGCAAAACAACAACAAAACAACTCCTCAACTCCCCCAAGCCAAGCTTGGGCATATATTAAATGATTAGAACAAGGCCAAATAGGGTTGTAATGTGGTTAAAATGCAAATGAAGGGTAAAAGCTCAAAATAAGGACCAAGGGAAAATTTTGTGAAGGAATGTCTAAAATCTGAAAGCTCCTAAAAGAAATGAATGCCTTTTATCATTCGCGACATGTAACACACCCAAGCCAAGCTACTAGAGTCAAATGCCAAAACATGGATCATACATGCACCAAGAACTAAGCACACATGAAAAGAAATAAGCATAAAATAATGTATGCGACTCAAATCCTCCCGTTAACACAGTTCAAGCCTCTACTCTACACATGGTTATAATGGCAAGATTAGAAATTATTTCAAGCTAAGTCAAGTTCAAGTCCAAGTTGGCAATTCCCAAAACATAACTCATCACATGCCCAAATCAATCAAAAACATTTTTAAATAAAATGCGGGGCACAGGGAAGTCACCATTCACAAAGTTACATCAAACCCATCAATCAACCAATCAACTGAAGCTAACTACCAAAAGCAAATAAAAATCTAAACTATGAAAGCAGTACATTTTTTTTGGTCATATGTAAACTCCTACTTCTAACAAGTAGCACAAACCATATGACTATCCTAAGAAAGCAATAAAAACTACACTAGAAAGCAATAAAAACTAAACTAAGAAAGCAATAAAATTACCTCCCCTAAGCCGGACTTAGTAATGTCCTTATGCTGAAGTAAGTAAGGGACTCCTCTCAGTCAGACTGGAGGAAAGTGTCAGTGTCCTCACTGGCACTACCATCATCACCATCACCATCATCATCATCATCATCACCACCTCCACCTCCTGCTCCTCCGGCTCCACTAGTCCCCTCTCCATGGTTAAAGTGATACCATGAAGGGTGAGGGCCAGTAGAGGGCACTACGCCAGTACAGACATAGTGGTCATAAATCTGGTACATGGCAAGACGGTGGTCCTGCTCAAAAGTAGCAAAACGATCCATGAACTGCTACTGCTGGATCTAGAAACTGTTGAACTGGTTCTGCAGCTGGTTCATCTGTACCTGCCACGGGGCAGGGTCCGTAGGTGGTTGCTATGGGGGCTGCTAGGGCACGAACTGTTGGGACTGGCTCGGCCCGCCATGTCCTGAGGTACCTGCAGAAGAACCTGCACCCCGGCCATCCAAAGGCATAAGATAGGATTGCTGATCAGGCAGCAATCCGGTCAGTGAAGCATTAGGGAGGGTAACAGAAACTCCCTTGGATGGTCCTATGTACCATCTGATACGCACCCCCCCCCCCCGGTCCCTCAAGTCTAGCCAATCACATTGGCTGAAGTAGGGAACATCCAAGTAGCGGGACCCCACAGTAGGGGTCCTACCATACTCAAAGTTAGGCTTATAGTACCTGCCAACAAATGTCAGAAGACCACCAAAAACAATATTGTTAATGGTAGGTTTGCCAAATCGATCGGTAAGGAAATGCATGGCAAACAGATGAGGAAGATGAAGACGGTAAGGAAATGAATTTTTAACTAAGTGCCTCCCTAGGCACCACATCTCTCTGGTATGAACCTCGTGCTATTCATACTGACCAAATATCGTCCCTGCAAGAAAACGGTGAGTAATCCTAGTAGAGGGATGGTGGATCAGGTTAGCCTTGGCATGCTGCCAGTTAGTCAGATGCACACTTGTCACAGAAAACAACCAAGCAACATCATCAAAGCCCTTTGGGGGTCTAGCACGCCCCAAACTGGCCAAACCGAATATGGCCCCAAAATCCTCGATCGTTTCATAACGATCGACATTGAACATTCTAAAACTGACACCTCTAACAGGTACCTTGGGGTTAGGCTAGTCAATTTTAAAACTCGACATAAACTCATAAGCTATGTCGGGATAGGTCGGGGCATCCATACCAAAAAAACTGTGCATACCCATAGATCTAAACAACTCCTCAGTCTCATCATGAACTCCTAAAGCATGCAATAATTGATGATCTATGAAACGGGTGGGGGAAACATGACGTAATTTAAGTTTTTCGAATCGTACCTTTTGCTCCTGTGAACTAAAAGCTACTAACCCGTATGTAGGATCGCGTCCCAAACCTTGTGGTCCGTTCCTTGAGCTTGCTCCTACCCGTTGCCTCTTAGGTGCCATGGAAGAGTAGTGAAAGTGATGAGGAATTAAAGGGTATGAGATGAACGTGGTTTTAATTGAGATTTATGGTGGGGATCTAAAAGAGGATGGAAAAAGATTAATTTTGCTGAAAATTTGAGTGAATTTGGGTGAGTAATGAAGGAGATATAGTAGAGAGAAGTTAGAGAGCAGGTAGAGAATAATGGAGGATTTGTAGAGAGAGAAAGTGAAGATAAGAAAATGAGAGGTGAGAGAAGGAGGAAGGAGGAAGAAGAAAGAAAAAGAGAAGGACGAAGGAAAGAAAAGAAAAAGAAAAAGAAAAGAAAAAAAATAAAAAAAAACCATGTGAGACTATCCGCCCGGGCCGCGGGCTGGGCGCCTGGAGGGGTCCGGGCGTATGGCACTGAAGAGTTTTTCTGAAATTTCAAGAAAAAAAACTAAGGCATGGAAAAGCAGCTGCGCGCCCGGACCGAAGGCCACACGTCCGGGGTCTTGCTATTCGCCCGGAGGGGTCCGGGCGGACGGTGCTTTCTGCGTTTTTTCGTCCTTTTTTCACTTTTTCACCTAAATTGACCTGTAATCACACCCGAAACACTTGGAAAAAATCATTAGTACCTCACTCTCTCCTTACCAAAACTAAGAAATGAGCTAGAGTCCCTGCTAAACTAAAAAAGGAAAACGAAGAGCTACTAAAACTAAACTAACTACGGTTTGCCTCCCGCAAAGCGCTTGTTTAAGGTCATTAGCTTGACAATATTACCTCATAGCTCATAGGGGTGTGGGTCTCGGAGATTGATTTCTTCAACTAGGCCAACAACATCACCTTCATAGTAGTGCTTGAGGCGGTGTCCATTAACCTTAAATCGCTCTCCTTTCTCGTTCTGAACCTCTACAAATCCATACTTCCTCACCATGGTAACAATGAAAGGACCGCTCCACCTAGACCTCAACTTTCCGGGAAAAAGCTTCAATCTAGAATTGAATAATAAGACCTTATCACCTGTTACAAACTCCTTTCTTACAATTCTCTTATCGTGCCATTTCTTAGTCTTCTCCTTATAAATCTTAGCACTATCATAGGCTCCCAATCGAAACTCGTCTAGCTCATTTCATTGAAGTAACCGCTTCTCACCTGCAAGCTTGGCATCCATGTTGAGCTCCTTTACTGCCCAATAAGCCTTGTATTCTAACTCAACCGGCAAATGAAACGCTTTCCCATACACTAACTGATAAGGAGAAGTACCGATAGGTGTCTTGAAGGCCGTTCTATATGTCCATAATGCATCATGCAGCTTGCTACTCCAATCTTTCCTTGACTTTGCAACCGTTTTCTCCAGGATAGCTTTGATTTCTCGATTTGAAACTTCCACCTGACCACTGGTTTGTGGATGATATGCTAATCCTATTATGTGGTAAACACCGTACTTCTCCAGCAGTTTATCTAGCCTTTTCTCATGGAAGTGCTTTCCCCTGTCACTGATGACAGCTCTAGGGACTCCGAACCTAGGAAAGATAACCTGCTTAAAAAACCTCAAAACAGTGTTAGAATCGTAATGGGGGGTAGCAAGAGCTTCCACCCATTTAGAAACATAATCTACAGCAACTAATATGAAATGATTTCCAGTAGAGGATGGAAAGGGGCCCATGTAATCAATGCCCCAAACATCAAAACTCTCAACTTCCAATATAGCTGTTTGAGGCATTTCGTGCCTTTGTGAAATATTACCTGTTCAGTGGCACGAATCACAAGACATAATAAAAGCTCTAGCATCTTGTAGGATAGTAGGCCAATAAAAACCATATTCGAGTACCTTAAACATTGTCTTAGAAGGTCCAGCATGACCTCCATACGGTAATGAATGGCAATGGTGAAGTACACCGTAGACTTCCCATTCCGGAACACATTTCCTGTATAAACCATCTGCACACTCACGAAAAGAGTTAGGATCATTTCAAAAGTATCGCTTAACATCATGCAAAAACTTCTTTTTCTGCTGATAAGTCAAATCAGAAGGTAAGACACCTCCTACAACATTATTAGCAAAATCAGCAAACCAAGGAAAATTTACACAAACTGCAAACAGATGTTCGTCAGGAAAAGAATCATCAATGGGGGTAGAGATCTCCCCATCATCATACCGTATCCTCGATAAGTGGTCAGCTACCACATTCTCTGCTCCCTTCTTATCACGAATCTCGAGATCGAACTCTTGAAGCAACAAAATCCACCGAATAAGCCTCGGTTTGGCTTCCTTCTTCCCAAGTAGATATTTAAGAGCTGCATGGTCAGTGCAAACAATAACTTTCGAACCTACAAGGTAAGCACGAAATTTATCTAATGCATAAACAACAGCAAGAAACTCTTTTTCCTTGGTGGCATAATTGGCTTGGGCTTCATCCAAGGTCTTACTAGCATAATAAATAGCATGTAGGACCTTATCCCTCCTTTGACCTAAAACTGCACCAATTGCAAAATCACTAGCATCACACATTATCTCAAAAGGTAAATTCCAATCGGGAGATTGTATAATAGGTGCTAAAATTAATGCATTTTTGATCATATTAAAGGACTCAAGACACTCATTAGTGAATTTAAACTCAGCATCTTTCAAAAGCAATTGAGTTAGTGGTTTCACAATTTTTAAAAAATCCTTAATAAACTTGCGATAAAAACTAGCATGACCCAAAAAACTTCTTACCCCTTTAACATTCACCGGAGGTGGTAATTGCTCAATTACCTGTATTTTCGCCTTATCCACCTCAATACCACGCTCGAACACCAAATGTCCCAATACTACTCCTTCGTTGACCATGAAATGACATTTTTCCCAATTTAAGACCAGATTTACCTGCTCACATCTTTCGAGAACTTTAGTCAAGTTAGTCAAACATGAATCAAAATCAGAACCATAAACACTAAAATCATCCATGAAGACCTCCATAATAGACTCTATGAACTCAAATTATGCAACGTTGGAAAGTAGCTGGTGCATTACATAAACCAAAAGACATTCTACGATATCCAAAAGTACCATAAGGACATGTAAAAGTAGTTTTCTCTCTATCGTCACGATTGATGGGAATCTGAAAGAAACCCGAATATCCATCAAGATAACAGAAATACTTATTCTTAGCTAACCTTTCCAACATTTGATCAATAAAAGGGAGGGGGAAGTGATCCTTTTTAGTTGCAACATTCAATTTCCTATAGTCGATACACATTCTCCATCCTGTAACAACTCTAGTAGGTATCAATTCATTTTTATTATTACGAACAACAGTTGTTCCCCCTTTCTTAGGGACTACCTGTGCGAGACTTACCCACTGGGAATTAGGCACCGAGTAAATGATACCTGCATCTAGGAGTTTAAGAACTTCTTTCTTCACCACCTCCTGCATGTTAGGATTCAAATGACGTTGACCCTGTATACAAGGTTTATGACCTTCCTCTAAAAGAATTCTATGCATGCAAAAATCAGGACTAATACCAGTCAAGTCATCAATAGTATAACCAATAGCCTTCTTAAGAGACTTAAGCATAGACAAAAGCTTATCAAGTTGACTATCAATAAGAGAAGCACTAACAATGACCGGATATAACTCCTTATCATCTAGAAAAGCATATTTCAAATTAGAGGGGAGGGGTTTCATCTCAGGTTGGGTTACCTCTTTGACAGAACAAACCTCTTCGGGTAACTTAACAAATTTCCGGCTCTCCTCCGGATTCAATTCCTCACCAGTAAGATCCTGGACCAAATTATCGGCATCAGCTGTACCTTCACCTGCACCAACATCAAGATAAACAACGGCCTCCAGAAGATCCTTAGTAGTGGATCGAGCCATATCATCAATAACAATCTCATCAATGACATCAATAACATAACATGACTGTTCCATCATAGGACTCTTAAGAGCAGCATTAAGATTAAAGGTGACCTTATCATCCCTACAGAAAGAATCAAACTACCATTTTTGACATCAATAACAGCACCTGCAGTGTGTAAGAATGGTCTACCAAGTATAATTGGGATATGAGCATCCTCATCCATATCTAACACAAGAAAATCAACGGGAATAAAGAATTTCCCGACTCTCACCGGGACATCCTCTAAAATACCTTTGGGGTACTTCACTGTCCTATCTGCCATCTGCAAAGTAAGGTTAGTAACCTTTAAAGCACCCATATCAAGTTTTTTGCAAATAGATAAAGGCATGACACTAACACTGGCCCCTAAATCACATAAAGCTTTATCAAAGAATAATGGGCCAATGTTACAAGGAATAGAAAAACTTCCCGGGTCTTTCAACTTAGGTGGTGACTTGTTTTGCAATATGGCACTGCACTCCTCCGTAAGTGCTACGGTCTCCACCACATTCAACTCACGTTTCTTGCTCAAAATATCTTTCAAAAATTTAGTGTAAGTAGGAATTTGAGTTATCAAATCAGTAAATGGAACAGTAACCTGCAAATTCTTCACAATATCTAAAAATTTACTGAAATGATTATCATTCTTACTCCTGGTCACCCTGTTCGGAAAGGGCAACCTAACATGTGACCATGGGGTCGTATCAATTGATGTGTCTTCTACCTTCTCCTCGATCAGGTGCTTCAATTTCCTTCGCTGGAACTGTCTCTAAATGTTCAATCACCACATCACTAGTCTTCTTAGCTCCACCTGCAACATCAGAATCAACATCATCAGTAGGCATTTTCGGGCCCTCATAAGCAGTTTCACTCCTCAAAGTAATGGCATTGACATGGTCCCTCGGGGGATTCTGTGATGCCTGTGATACTAGAGGTGTAGGTTGTGATGGAAGGTGGCCTGGTTGCCTTTGAGAAGTTGATTGTGCAATCAGAGCTATATGAGTCTCCAGGTGCTTGTTGTGAGCCTGCATTGCCTCCATATTTTTCTGCATCTGCAACATCATATTCTTCAGCTCCGAAACTTCACCACTAGGTTGAGCTGGCAATGGTGGTGCTGATAGTGGTGGCCTGCTGAAACCTGGTGGGTGTGGTGGTACATATCTCTGCATCTGCTGGGGTGCCTGCTGAGATGATATAGCTTGCTGAGGATTCTGTACATTGCTATTGTTCTTGTAGGAAAAGTATGGATGATCCTTCCAGCCTGGATTATATGTATTGGAAAATAGATTGTTCTTGTAGGCTTGAAAGGCATACACTTGCTCCATTTAACTGGTACATGACTGGGCACTATGATCGAATGAACCACACGAATCACAGAAAGGGTCAGTGCATCCCAAAAGTGCAGCTACAGGTGATGGTGGAGGAGCTATAGTACCAATCTTATCAAGCTTCTGACTTATGGCATTAATCTGTGCAGCTAAACTCTCATACTTATCATCAACTACATGTTTTCCACCCTATTTGGAATGCCCTCTAAGGTTACCAAACTGTGAATTATGAGTAGCAATTTCATCAATCAGTTCATATGCAGCATTGACCTCCTGGTTCATGAATCGACCATTAGCAGCAGAATCTAACAAAGCTCTACTCTCATTGCCCAAACCATTGTAGAATGACTGAACCAAAAACCATTTCTCAAGCCCATGATGAGGACACATTCTCAATAACTCCTTGAACCGTTCCCAAGCATCATAAAGTGACTCATCTCTTTCCTGATTGAAATTAGTAATTTGACTCCTCAATAAAGCAATTCTCTGTGGTGGATAGTAATTCCTCTGAAAAGCAAGAGCTAAGTCTTCCCAACAAGTAATTGTAGCCATATTAAGATCATTCAACCAGGTTCTAGCCTTGTCCTTCAACGAAAATGGGAACATTCTCCTCCTAATGTAATCCTTGGAAACGTTCATTTGCTTGATAGTATCACAATATTGAAGGAAATTCTGCAAATGTAAATTCGGATCCTCCTTCAATGTCCCTGAAAACTGATTTCGTTCAACCATATTTACAAGAGCCAATTTCATTTCAAAATTAGCAGCATCGGTATTGGGTACTGAATAACCTCTAGCCATAGACTCCGTACTAGGCAAGGAATAGTCTCTCAATGAACGGGCCGCAGGTGGCGGTGGTGGAGGTGGTGGTCCTCTACCCTGTCCTTCTCCTTCNACTTCTTCGACAGCCATTTCAACCTCTAAATACCCTTCAAACAATGGGTTGAAGGTGAACTCGAAAAACTAAAACAAATCAGAAATAGTTTCCTCCACGGATCGAGGGAGAAATATTCGGCGTCTACAACGTCTTAACCGCTTCAAAAATACTTGCTCGGGCTCAGGGAAAATAAAAATATCAGGCTCGTGGTCATTTTGCATAAACCTATAAACCTGCACAATATGCAACTCCGAGCAAAGATGAGAAACTGCCTCAAAGAACCAAAAGGTTCTTTGAGACTAAGAAAAACAAAAAGAAAAACAATATAAACCCGACAAACAGATTTAAAAATTGCCTCCCTGACAACGGCGCCAAAATTGATGAGGCTATCGCACACCTATCAAAAATAAACCTAACCACTCTAACTAATATAGCTAGGGAAGTAGGGATCGAATCCACAGGGAAGCAATTAAACCTATTAGTTCTAAAAAGTTTAGACTGTGTAAAGGGCCTTTGAGTGACAATTGTGATCAAGAAATTAATTAGAATTAGAGTTAAATTAATTAAGGAATTAAATTAATGACTAAACCTAGGACATCGATTCACCACAGATTAACCAACGAATTGCACACAAATAATGAATTAGATTATCAATTCCTTGAATTAAGGTCCACTAATTCTCTCGAATCTAGTCCCCTTCAAAACTCCTCTAATGGCTCTCGCTCACTTAGACTCGTTTCGCCTATTGTCCTTATGATCTAATTGTGGTAATCTTACCTCTCGATATCGATTTCAACAAAATCAAACTAACAACTAAACCTGGCCAGCATTTAATTGAAAGCAATAATAATTGACTACAGGAATTCAAGTACATTAATAGTTAAACTAATATTTATGAGCAAAACATCACCAATCAATCCATGGATCCCCTAGTCCTACAAAATAAACTACTCACTCATAATTGAAAGAACAAAAACTAAATCAATAAAAGAAATTAAAATCCTAAACATGATTAAACTAAACTACCCAAGAATAATCAAGAATTTAATTCTAAGCATAAAACTAATAAAACTAAGAGCATAAATTAAAACTAATAATAAACATTAATTAAGAACAAGAATTGAGATTGAAATAAAACCTGAATATTATTGATTGAATGATTGACAAGAATTCTACACTTAGAGAGAATTTTAGAGTAAACTAGGGTTTGTAAAAGTAAAAAGGCGTAAAATAACAAATTAGGAGACTAAACACTTAAGTACTCAACCTAATCACGCTCAAAAAACATGCAAAACCTCCTTCAAAGCCACCCGTGCGGAGGGATCCGAGCGTGCAGCTCTCACCCAGGCGCACAGCCTCGGTCCGGGCGGGCAGCTCGAGTTGGCTCCGTTTCTCAGTTTTTACTCGTTCTTCCTTAATTACTTCTTTAATTCTTTGTTTTAGCACTTCTAATCTTCAGTTAAGGTTCCCAAATGACTTCAACTCTTCACTAACTTCTTCAAGTGCTTCAAAAGGCTCGGAATATAATGATAAATCATCGATTCCTGTAAAATCTAATAAAAAGCACAACAAACACTCGAAATAGCAAAAGTTAGTAGAAATGGCTCAAAAGAGCCGTATTAGAGCTAAAAATCAATCGGGATCGGGGGTAAAATACATATAAAATATCACCTTATCAACAATACAAAAAGAGACTATGTAATATCAGCTTAAACCTAGCATAATACATGAGGGGATATTTATATGCCCTGTAATGACCTCATAAACAAGCCCAAAACGAAGTGGAAAGCCCATAAAAGAGGCCTTGGAGCGATCACTCCAACTGCTGGAGCGATTGCTCCAACCACCCCAGAGCAATCGCTCCAAATGCTCTCCTGACTAGTCTGGAGTGATCTCAATGGGAACTTGGAGCGATCGCTCCAAAGAGTGTCTGACTCGCTCTATGTTCTTTTGGGGGAGTTTGGCCATCTGTTGCACCTGCTCGCTTCAAGACTCCTCGATTTTCGCTCCCGAGTCCCGCCTAGAGATCTTCGAAGCTGCAAAACATCAAGTACACATGTACCAATTCATGAAGCAAGCAGAAAATCATACAAGGGAGTCTAAATAACCCCGAAAACACCGGGTTTAAGCTTTATTCACACAAAAAGGACTAAATCGACTCTAAAGACTCAAAATAACCAAAAACGGGGAATAAAACAAGTTTAAGGAGGAAAGAAAGAGGGAAAATGCATACAAAAATAGGCCCTAAAACCCATATATCAAATGCTCCCCGACTTATTCCTTTGCTCGTCCCGAGCATACTAAACAAAAGAAAGTTAAACAAAACAAGGCAAGCTATACACTAACTCACTTTCACAGGAATCGCGGTCTCTTTTAGCATCTAAAGACAAGCCATTTAAACCCCTAAGTTGCCCTAGAGGACGAGAGTGCTCCCGTGAGGGTTTCCCTAGAGCAAACCCACAACTCTAACTTTACAAACTCACATACACTTATGCACAAAATACGCAATACAAACACAATGTTGGTTCTCATTATAGCTCATAAGAATGTGCCAAGTTAAACTAAACCTTCAAACCATGTTGACCAAGCATCTAAAGCAGAGTTCCCTAAACACTATGCAGAAACTAACCATAGCCACCGGTCTTAGCCAAGATCTACCATCTCACCACAAACCGACCACAAGCTCATTTCCACCATGTGAGGCATCTCGTGACTCCTCGAAGGAGCCGGAAAGAAATCGGAAACATATATTTTGGCGCAATTCAAATCATAATCAAATGAATATCCTCGCCCTAGTCATCTAATGTGAGTTTCCCGACATCTCTCCTTGGAACCTTCTCAATAGGCTTTGCAAAGGACTCATCAAAGGTAAGAGGGCCTAGCACCCTTGGTCAAGAGGTCTTAATTGGGTTGCGATGTAGGCTCGAGTTAGGGGTAGGATAGTAAATTTGGCTATGTGGGCTACCTTAATGAAGCATTACAATAATCACTAAATCGAGACTCCACAATACCAAACTATGCCAATCAGGTTCAATGCTGCCCCCGACTTAAACCACACTATACACCACTTTATTTATTTACAACTAACAAACCAAGCTCTTTTTGTTCTTTTTCATTTTTCTCATTTTTTTTTGTGTTTCAAATGAAACTTTTTGAATTTTTGAAACTTTACAAAACTCAAAATTTTCCATTATTAACCTTTGGGCCGCCTTCTTTAACTTTACCCGGATTTTTCTTTAAGACATTCACATCCTTTATCAATACATAGCAACGGCTTTAAAGCCTCTCATGACTAGCTTTGAACTATCTCAATCCAATTAAGCTTAAAGTTTAACAAGTTTAGCTCAAAATTACAAACCGCTCCTAATTGCTTCATGATACTAGGGGTGAAACAAAACAAACGGGATATAGGGTTCATAATGTGCTCATGGAAATGAAAAGACCAAGCTCAACGTGGTAACAAAGGACTGCAAATGCAAAAAGAAAAATCTAGTTTAAATGTGACAAAGCAAAAAGTGTTGTAATGCAAAAAAAAAAATAAATAAAAAAAAATAAATAAATAAAAACAGACAAAAATCTACACAAAAACGAATGCCTCTATCATACCTAGGATTAATCCTTGATGATTGGAAAAACCCCTAAGGAACTAGGTCATTACCTAAAAGATTCCAGAGCTAAGTTCTTGATCCAATTACCTAAGGAAGAGAGCATTCCCGCCACTCATTTTAATGTGGACGGCTGAAGGCTTAAGGCAAAAATCCTCTCCAAAGGTTCTATGTACCTCACATGACTTCAAATCACCTATGGTCCAACCGATCTTACCAATATCTCCAAGCTAAGGCCAATGGCTATGCAAAGTTATTTACACCTAAGGAGACTTCGAGCTTTGGATTTCGCATTGAACGGCTTTCCTTTCCTTTAAAATCCCCCTATTGGGCACCAACTGATAAGAAACTCCAAGAAGGTATTACCTATGTCACATAAATTGGCAGAATTCCAACGCATTAAAAATATGAAAGAGTACAACGTCTTGTACTCCAATTAGAAGTCATAGATCACTGTTCCATACGACTTCCCCCATTGTTCATACTCAAGGTATATACGTTCCAAGAGTTTTGGTGCGAATCCTCTTTCGCTTTACGTGATTAACCGGTATAACAATGATATGACTCACATATAACAACACATAAAACATGCATAGAATCACAAAAGCCATATTAATTATCTTCGATTTAAAGTGATTCTAAAAATAATATTATGTGTGTCCTTTAATTAAACTAAACTTCCTTTACCACACATTAAGTGTGAGTGGCTAACTATTTACTTTCTCCTTGAGCACACATTAAACTGTGAGTGGCACCATGTGTAAAAATATTTGCTCATTAACTTCTATTATTTATGTGAATAAGAATTCACAAACTACTTTTCTTGTTGATTAAGCAACTAATCAACTTAAATAACTTCCTTTCTTCTATACTAATCTATTGGCCAACTTTTAAATTAATTATAACATTCCAATTTAATCTTGAAGAATTTCTATTAATATAGATGTGCAAATATCTAAACAATATAAATCAAGCTTCTCATACTTTCACAAACTTGTCATGCATGTCAATTCACAATCAAATCAAGAAACAAAAAATGTATCATATAAGATCAACCAAGCATGAGTTCTAGTTCTATGTCTGCCTTTAGTACTTATGTACCTTGTGTTGTAGTGGTGATCCGCCAATACTTCTAGAAGTTAACTAGTTCAAAGTCTCCTACATAGAGAAAACCGAATCTAAATAAAAAACTTTTTGACTACGTTCTACAACAACTCTAAACTAACTTTCTATATTGGAAACTTGTCCAAAAAATTCCCTATATGGTCTCTATTCAATTCCATACTTTATTTTAATTTTTCCATTGCAAAATACTTGATTTTCGGTATGTTTCCAAAAATGGCAGCTTTGTAAAATTCCTCAAAAACACTTTAAAACCTTTCTTAATATCATATTTTGATCATAAAACACTATAGTCATGTCCTAAGATCAATATACAATACTTAGATGCATTAAAAATAATTATAACTTTTTTTTGAAAGGTAAAAATAATTATAACTTACTATGTCACATGATACTATTTTTATTAGACATAAACATGTGTTAATATAAATTTACAGCTTTATTTATTTATCTAAAACTCACTAAAAACTCATCTAAACATCATAAATTCATCATACAACTCTTTTACAATCCACTAACATCATCATAAATCAAATCTATGCTTTAGAATAATTTTTCATAAGATAAAACATATTCATAATATTTATGCCATTGGTTTTCAAGACTATAAAATTTGGACAGCAATATAAACTAACTTTAAAACCTTTAAAAATCAATCTAATTAAACATCATAAATTCACCCAACAACACTTCATGATCATAATATTGAAATTTAACTAATTAAAAACCATAAAATCATGAATTTCATAATTTCCTAAACCCTAATTTCCAATTTCATGATCAAACAAATAAATTTATACTTTAAACTAAATCATAACTTTATAAAAACATGATTAAAACTATAGAAACATGATTAATCATAATTATAAACATGAATTTGCAAGATTGAATAAAAAAGAACAAGAGAAGGAAATTTTTATTTTATTTTATTTTTTATAAAGTTGTTCGAAAATTACCAAACAAGAAGGGGAGGAGAGGTGGCACAAGGTGGCTGGCGAGGAGGGTTGCTGACAAGGTGGTGGTCCGACGTGGAAGGGCTGCCTGCAAGGGAGTCCAGCGAGTGAGAGGCGTGAAGGTTTTTTTTTTTTTTTTTCCGAAAATTTCCGATTTTTTTCGAAATTTTTTTCTCTCTCAACTTTTGAAATCCTAAAACTATAAACTGCAATTTAAATATGAAATTTTGGGGTTTTAAGGGATATTTATAGGCCCCAAATTCGTATTTGGCGCAATTAAATAAATATCCTTAATGTTCGAAATTACTTTTATGCCCTTGTATAAAAACAATTTAGGAAACTCTAATAATTTTATTTTAGAAACTTTTCAAAATATTTAATAAAACTTAAAATAACATGAAATATTATTTATAAACATAAAATAATTACTTTGTTTATAATTTATTTAAATTTCCTTTCTTTAATATTTTTATTGTACTTAATTTCTCAATAAAAATATTAAAACCATAGGTATAAAATACGAAATTAACTCCTTAAAATACGTGAAAATATGGGGTATTACATTATGTGACATAGGTAATACCTACTTGGAGTTGCTCCCAAGTTGGTGCCTGATAGTACGATTTTAAAGGAAAGGAAACCCGTTCGATGCGAAATCCAAAGCTTAAATATAATAACTAATTTTATTTGAGTTGAGTCTATGGACATGTGAAGAGTAGTCAACGTAAGAATTGTATGTGATGTACTTTTCTTTTATTTTAATACTAATCATGTTTTTGTATAGTCTCTAGTATTTATGTACTCAGCTTTGCTGATTGTGTGTTTTGTGTGCATGGCTTTGTCTTTGACTTAGCCCTACGATGACCCACTTGATGGCGAGTAGTTTTCTAGAATAAGAGGCTACGGGTACAAGTGGGCATAAGTCAATCATGCTGGGCTGAGTGAGAGTGCTTGCATCGTAGTTTTCTTAGTTTGATTGCTTTATGGACTTGTTAGTTATTTAATGTTTGATATTGACTTTTATTTTGAAGTTTAGAGTTTATTTGGTTTTGAAGGGCCATTAAGATGGTTCCGAAGTGTAAAAAAGATTTATTTTGGTTTTCTTTTTGTTTTGACTTGGTTTAGTTTAAGTTTTGCTTTGAGTTTTAATTTGGTTTTGGTTTCTAAAGATTTCCACTATAGTTAATTGATAAGAGCTTTAGCCGTTATCACGGTGGCGGTAATACTTTGGTTTTTCCTATTTGATTAGGAGTTTTAATAATTATTATTCTTTATAATTTATATTATATTTCCGAAAAATCTAGTGAAGGAAGTTAGGAAATTCGAGGGAGTTACAAAGTTACCAGAGCTTAGTTTTAGAAATAATATAAATTTTTATTTTTGGGGGTACCCTAATTTTTATTATGGAAAGAGAAATTTCTTATTTTAGAAAGCTATAGGGAATAGAAATTTTTCTAAAAATAGTAATTTCTGAAAATAAAAAGTTTTGAAAATAAAAAGTTTTAAAATCCCGTACATGTACAGGTATGCAAGGAATTAAGGTATGTATTATGTGTTATTGCTTTCATATCATGTGGTGAGATTGGGTAGGAAGTTTAGGCATGTAGGATAGACTTTATTTCTTTTCTTTCATGCATTTAATTTCATGTTTTGAAGTGTTGCTTATGTGGATAGTTATGTGTAGAAGAAATTGTATGTTAGCCACCAAACTTCTTTGTTGTGGAATTGTTAGCTTGGTTTTGTTGTGTGAAGGATGACCCATTAGTTTTAAGTGTTGTAGCAAGATGGTGGATAATATGCCTAGTAAGGAAACTTAGATGGGAAGTTTGGAGAAGAAGGATTATGAGAGTCCACCCCATTATGTATGGAAGATTCGGTTCTATTGTTCATACATGAGTTCAGTGCTTAAGTTACCACAGTGGGACCAACCCAATCACGTGTCTTGTTTAATTGTTAATTGTTTGCCAAACTGTCCACCCTATTTGGAAATCAAGGCGAAGTTTAGTGACTTTCATTTCATTAGAGAACTTCCAAACTACACCAAGTATAAGGATCAGAATGGCCAATGGGGTTTTGATTGGAGGTGATGTAGAATGAGTTCCTGGTAGGGTCTCTTCAACTGAATACGTGGAGAGGGAACTAGAGGGCTACACTTCGGACGGACAGGTGTTGGCTTGTTCACTTCCTGATGGCACGGACCTTGATTCCTGCAAAACAAGGGAATAAAATCCTCGTAGGATTTTTTTCCCCTCCGATGCTTAAGTAAGTATTTGTATGAGGATTAAGGCAAATTAACAATAATTAACAACTTGGTAATCTAGAGAGGGAAACTAGTGAGAGAAATTCTCTTAGTATGATGTAAGAATGAATGAAGATTGAATATTCAATGTTGAATGCCCCCAAAATGATGATTTTGAGGGGTATTTATAGCCTTTAGGTTTGGAGGCCAACAAATAGGATGATGACATTTTGTCATCGTCTAATTGGTTGATACTTGATCAAGCCTCATGGGCTTTTACATTCAAGCCTCAAGGCCCAAATTCCTCCTTTTGTCCTACCTTATAGCCTCAAATAGGATTGCGACACGTGGCAGAGGTTTCTCTTCTTTTAAGTATTTGTTGTGGACACGTGGCCCAATGTTACAACAACACGTGGCCGTGTGGAGCCCACCTTGGTGGTCCAGTCATTGCCAAGTAGCAGTGCCACCTGGTCTTTTAGTGGACACGTAGCCCAGTATTATGCTGACACGTGGTATGATTTGGCGTGCCACATCATTTGCCCCTTAGTTGGGTGTTTGGATCCATAATCCATGCCCAAACTGACGTCTCTTTCCCTTTCGGAAGTTGTTTTGTAACCTTCCTTGGCAGTTATTAATGCCTCAACCACCCCCTTTGGTTTTTTGGGGGGAAATTCGAATTTGAAGGGGGGATTTACTTTTGTATCCCTTCAAATTTCTATATATATAGGATGATTGAAAATGATCGTGAAACAATCATTTTCAATCATTTTACTTCACTTTCTCTCTGTAAAAGTTCCCAAGAATCCTCTCAAACTCCCAAGAAACCTCAAAGGCGATTTCCGGCGACCTGTGGTGCGATTTCCAGCGAGCTGTTGCGGTGGTTTCCGGTGCGAACAGTAGATCCTAGTTTTCTTCTCTTTTTCAGGTATTTACCTGGATTTTTTTCTTTCTTGTTTTTCCTTTACTTCTTTGTCTTTATTTTCCTTTGAATTTATCAATGGCTTCTTCGTCCTCTTCTTCCCCAAATAATAATGAGAACTCTATTAAATTACTTCCTTCTCCCTGTACTACTTCTTCTGTTGGAACTCAATCTTCTGTCGTTCCTGATCATTTATTGTCTGGGTCTTTCCTACTTCCTTCTCTTCTTGTACAGGAAGTTGCAATATCAAGAATTAAGCAAACTGCCTATAGAGAAACTGCTACTTTGAGAGTTCCAGCATCTGAAGTTTCAGATGTGAATCCTCTTGATCAGCAAGATCCTACTCCCCAGGTTGAGGGAAGAGAGGATGCTGAAGCTGCACAGGAAGCTCTTGAGGAGGAAGTAAGGGAGATTCCTTCTAGGAAGAGAGAGGNTTATTAGGAAAAGAGAGGCTTATGAGGCTACCACTTCCAAGCCTAAGAAGAAGAGAGGTGCCTATCCTGGTGCTGATGATGTAGTCATCTCTGATGAATATGTAGATGGTGTAAATAAGGATAAACTGAGTAGTGACATGATTTTTAATAATGAGTATTTTGAATTGATCATCCCTAACAAGGGGTGATGTAGAAAGAGTTCCTGGTAGGGTATCNTTTGCTTCCCTGTTTATACTGAAGTTATTGACTTAGGGCTTAGGTTCCCCACTTCGTTATTCATTTTTAATCTCTTCAAAAAATACGACATTGGCCTATGTCAACTTACTCCCAACTCTTGGGTTCACATAATGTCTTATGTGACTTCTTGTGGCCTTAGAGTAGTGAAAGCTTCTTCTAAGGTCTTCCTTCATCTTCACCATCTCTCAAAAGCCTCCCACTGCAAACGTGGGTGGTTCTATCTGAAAAACAGTGAAGGGTTCCTCACTTGTGTAGAGAAAGCCAACAAGGTTCCCAACTGGAGGAACCATTTCGTGTTTGTGAAGTCTCATGACAAAAAACTGGTAGAAGTGTTTAAAAAAATGGAATCCTTTTCCAAAGTGCCTAGGAAGATCCTTTGAGCTTCCTAGATTGAGTGATAATGAGCAACAAAACTTAGAATACTTCAGATCTTCCACAGTGGAGATCAAGAAACAATCACTGACAGTTCCTTTCAACTGGATCCCCTTTAGCGAGTTCTTCTTAGATCGCAATTTCCTTGTTGCTGCTGGTGTAATTTATGGGGATGAGTATAACCAGGGTAATTTTTGCTTTATTATTTAATACTGAACCTCTGTTCCTTTTCTCCACTTATCTAACCAAGTGTCTTTTCTTTCTGCAGAAGAAGCTCTTGCCGACCTCCCTTCATTCAATAAAGGAAGCATGAACCAAAAAGATTTCTGGAAGCAAGTCTCTCAAAAGCTGGGGGAGGATACTTCCTCGAAGAAGGGGAAGACTCAGGTATTTCATCTTTATATCTTTGCAAAACTTTAGACTTGCATTTTTAGTTTTATTCATATTGACATAGACTTCCTCACTCAGAGTCTTCCCACTTTGCCGGCTTGAACGCAAGCGGGCACTAAGTGGGGAAGTTAGGTATTTAAACACTCTTCTTAGGAACGTTATTAGGGACTTCCCTACTTAGTGACTTCCCACTTTGCCGACTTTACCTACTTAGAATTTTTTAGACTTCCCTCCTTTGTATCCATGTGCGTTCAACTCGGTAAAGTGGGAAGTCTTTGACTTCCTTGTTTACCGGGTTGAACGTAGAATGGCATAAGGAGGGGAAGTCCTTTCACTTCCCCTTAGGAAGTATGTTTAGGCTTCCTTTCATAGGAAGTTAGAATTTTTTTTTTAGACTTCCCTCCTTTGTGTCCATGTGCGTTCAACTCGGCAAAGTGGGAAGTCTTTGACTTCCTTGTTTGTCGGGTTGAACGTACAACGACATAAAGAGGGGAAGTTATTTTACTTCCCCTTAGGAAGCTTTAGGTTCATACTTCCCCTTAGGAAGTATTAGTTCACCAATTTCCCTTGGGAAAATTAAATATGACACTTCCTGTTAAGAAGTATTAATTCGTTACTTCCCCTTAGGAAGATTTAATTTAGTACTTCCATTTAGTAAGTATTAATTCATTACTTCCCCTTAGGAAGACTTAATATGACACTTCCCCTTAGGAAGTATGAATTCAACTTCCCTCTTTTGTGTCATTCTACGTTCAACTCGGCAAACTAGGATGCTTAGGCTTTTGAAGTTGCAAGTTGAACCTGGGGAGGCACAAGAGAGGAAGTATTATTTGATGTCTCCACCTAGGAAGTTGTAAGCAGTTGCTTCCCCACTTTGTGTCAATGTACGTTCAAGTCGGCAAACTAGGATGTACACAAAGTGGGAAGTTATTGATTTTGCTGTGAAAGTTGTTCATCTTAGTAGGATCTGTTGAATATTCCTTTATACTCTTCTAACACTTATATTTTTCAGGAGACAAGCAAGCCTTCTGGGAGGAAGCCAAAACCCTCCCATAAGAGGAAGAAGGAGGAAGTACCAGAAGGACAAGGTACAGGCTCAAAGAAGAGCAGAAGAAAGAGTGCTTCCTCTAAAGCTGCTACTGCTCCCATTGAGCTTTCTGAGTCAAGTCCCCACACTTCCTCCCTTTCTGGGAAGAGTGCCTTCTTGATTGGGGAGAGTGATTTCATGATAGGGGTGAGGAACAGAACTCGTCCGACTGAACAAGATAACCCCTTAACCATTCTCCAGAAGGAAAGCATTTCTGCCACTCCCCTCAACACAATGCCTGCTTCCCAATCAGCTAGCGTTTCTGAACCTCCTTCTTTTCCTCCTGATGAGGATCCTGTCATTGGACTCTCCAAATATGTTGAGAGAAACATTCCTGAAAGTGTTAAGGCTCAAGCTAGAGCTTCTGGGGGTAAGTTTAGTCACAGATTCTGTCAAACTATACGCTCATCTTCAGATACCATTAACTCTCCTAGGAACCCTAATGCTATAGTTTTACCGGTTCCCATAACAGATGAGGCTGAATCCCCCAACTTCCTTGATGACGAGGAGGATCTCCCTTCAACTAGCAAAAAATTTGACTCCAACTACAAAAGGGGGTTGATTAGGGAGATCTTAAGCTGTGGAGAACATGAGTACAAAGAGTCACTCAAGGGGTCTGTCAGAGGCCATCTTCTTCCCATCTTCAATAACCTCTCTGAGGTATGCTTCCAACAACTGTGTTCTTTTCTATTCTCTTCCCATTATTATTATTTTATCAACTAACTCTTTGTTTCACTTCCCCTGCAGTCTATGATCCGTCTGGAACACTTGGCCAAACTCTATGGATCCATGAAAGCTGAAAACAAAAAGTGCATGGAATTCTATGACAAAGCTGCTACTTATGTAGTGGCTCAAACAAATAAGATTGAGGCCAAATGGCAGCATGCAATGAATGCTCTCTCAAGAGATCTCCACAAAACCAAGGAAGACTACTAAGTAGTCTTGGAGAGGAGCATGGAACTGGCTAACCAGATCCATGCTGACAAAGGGACTGTGGAGAAGGCTTATGCTGTCATTGCTAACCAAGGTCGCGTTGAAAAAGACGCCAAGGATGCCAAGGAAGAGGCCAAAAGACTCAGAGAGGAAGTGGATGAGCTGAAGAGGAAGCTCAAGGAAGCTGAGGAGGGAAAGGAAAAGCTGAAAAATGAAAAGGAAGAGACTGAACAAAAGATCTCAACCACTGCTGTTGAGAATTACATGGAGGGTCAAGCTTTCCTTAGAGAGATGTGCTTAGAAGCTTGGGGAATGGGGTTAGAAGAATATCTAGCCTTTGACTCCTTTAAAAGAAGATTGAACTATGTCAACATGGTTCATATCAAAAAACAAGTTGAAGCAACTCCTCCTCCTTCCTTTGACTATTCAGAAGAACAAGAAATTCAACAAGGGAGTGAAGATGAAGAAGAAGAGAGTGTTGAGAAAGAGAAGAAAGAAGAAGAAGAGAAGAGCAAAGAAGCTTCAGAAGTCCATAATGACAAACATCAAGGCTGATGCTCTTCTTCAAAATTTTAACGATTGTGTTTACTTTGTTTGAACAATATTAACTTAGCATATTTTGAACAATGATTTCAGTAGGAACACTTTTAAAGTGTTTCTTGTAATATTTGATTTAAATTTCTTTCAATGCAGTCTTTGCTTGATTTCTTGCTTATTCCTTGATCACTCTTGGTTCATCTTCTCAAGGTTCCCCATGGGATCTTGCATCACAAATTTAAAAAACATGAACTCTTAGTTCACCTTCTCAAGGTTCCCCATGGGATCTTAGGAACTTTAATTACGATTTCCCTTAGGAAGTTCATAACTAACCCACCAATGGAAACTGTTATTGTTCCCTATAGAGAGTTCTTCCTCATAAGAAGTATTTTAAATGTAACTTTGAAATTTTATCTCCTTTTTCCATTTCTGATAGGCTTTTAGGGTTCTCTTTGCCCCAAATTAAGCTTCAAGTTTACCAGGATCAGCCTTTTGCTGAGATCCCTAAGTTTACTAGAAGTTCTAGTATTGATTGCCCTTAAACTTAAGGAATCGAAGCAAGTATTATAGCTTTTTAATCTTAATGCCCTTAGCATTTTCAAGGACTCTTAGTCACATTTTTAAGACACTTGGTCTAATTGTAAGACCCTTAGTCCTACTTTTAAGACACTTGGTCTAATTGTAAGACCCTTAGTCTCAATTTTAAGACACTTGGTCTAATTGTAAGACCCTTAGTCCCACTTTTAAGACACTTGGTCTAATTGTAAGACCCTTAGTCCTACTTTTAAGACACTTGGTCTAATTGTAAGACCCTTAGTCCTACTTTTAAGACACTTGGTCTAATTGTAAGACCCTTAGTCCTACTTTTAAGACACTTGGTCTAATTGTAAGACCCTTAGTCCCACTTTTAAGACACTTGGTCTAATTGTAAGACCCTTAGTCCTACTTTTAAGACACTTGGTCTAATTGTAAGACCCTTAGTCCTACTTTTAAGACACTTGGTCTAATTGTAAGACCCTTAGTCCTACTTTTAAGACACTTGGTCTAATTGTAAGACCCTTAGTCCTACTTTTAAGACACTTGGTCTAATTGTAAGACCCTTAGTCCTACTTCCTTTGTCTTAAGTCTCTGTTTGCTTAAGTAACAAAGTTTGACTTTGGGATCTTGCCCTAGTCTTGCCCTAATGGGAATTCATAAGATTCACCAGGGCTATAGAGTCTTTCCCTAGCCTTGCTTAATAAGCAAAGTAAAATGTAATAAATTAAATTATCACATATAAAGAAACAGAGTTTTCATTAATTATGGCCCGTAGCCAATTTTAATACAAATGTAAACTCCAATTTCTATAAAAAAGATCAACTTGGACCTTATTTATATGGCCGTAGCCTATTCATCTGATTCCGTAAATCAGGATTACATGTAATATTTCTTTAAGTTATTAGCATTCCAAGCTCGTGGAAGCTCATAACCATCCAAACTCTTGATTCGATAAGTACCATCTCGAACAATTTCCACAATCTCGTAGGGTCCTTCCCAATTCGGAGTCAACTTACCTTGCTCATTTGCCCTTCCTATGGCTTCCATCTTTCTCAAAACTAGATCTCCAAGCTTCATGGGCCTATTATTAACCCTTTTATTATGTTCTCTGGCCATCCGAAGCTTGTACAATTGCTGTCTAAGCAAGGTATTACCTCTCACTTCAGGTAGGGTATCAAGAGCAGCTTTCATCAATTCCCAATTCGCATCCTCATTATACAGCATCACTCTAAGAGTAGGTTCACACATTTCTATGGGAAGAACAACTTCAGCTCCGTACACCAACATGAAGGGAGTTTCTCCGGTTGAGTTCTTAACGGTGGTCCTTATCGACCATAAGACATTGTATAATTCATCGAC
The DNA here is from genome assembly GCA_016808085.1 of Suaeda aralocaspica. NCBI lineage: Eukaryota > Viridiplantae > Streptophyta > Magnoliopsida > Caryophyllales > Amaranthaceae > Suaeda > Suaeda aralocaspica. Next base: position 677,885 of record PYUH01000831.1, read on the forward strand.
CCATAATCCTTTAGCCTTCTCAAGCTTCATCCTCAGTCCATCACTGATTATCTTATTGAAAGCTTCAACTTGTACATTGGTCTGAGGATAGCCTACGGAAGCAAAGTTAGCAGAAATGCCCTGGTCTATTGAATTTTCACCGTTCTGTCAGGTTTCAACTCATCCAACACAAAGTCTTCATGTTCACCTCCAGGTTGAGGTCTAGGAACTTGATTCAAACTATGAATAACCATCACTTGATCTTTGGGGGCTTCTTCAATCTTTCTTTTCTTACTTGTTTCCCCAACATTACCTGACCACGCTTCAGCTTTAAGTGTTGTAATATAGCATTCTCTTGCCAACTGCTGATCTCCATGGATGGTTCCAACAGTTCCATTGTTACACTCATACTTCATGAGCATGAGATGAGGAATAATTACTGCCCTAACAGCATTCAGAGTTGGTCTTCCAAGGATCACATTATACGCTTGTAGCTCCTTCACCACAAGGAACTTGACGAACATGTTTCTAGCACAATCTTTATCTCCCATTCGAACCGACAAGGTGACAGTTCCTAATGGATTGATAACTCCTCCTCCAAACCCAATGATGGGATGGTGGATAGGCTCAAGCTTAGAAGAATCGTATTTCAACTTCCTCAGACAGCTGTAACTAATGATATCGGATGAACTTCCCGTATCAACAAGTATTCTTTTTACTTTCATGTTTACTACTTTCAACTCTACCACCAAGGGATCATCATGAGGTCTTCGAACCTTACCTCGATCTCTGTCGCTGATCAATACTTTATGAAACTTGGTTTTTGCATCTGCCCCTGTTTCAGGGGATGATTCTCGAGCAAGGCTTCAAGCATACTCTTTGCTTCCTCTCATGGTAGGCCCGCCAGTTGCAAACCCACCCGAGATTACATAGATAACATCTTCTTTGTCAGTATCATAATCCTCCTTTGGCTTTTCGTCTTTAGAATCTGACTTCTATTTTACATTCTTGTCGGCTGACTTGATCAGGTGCTGACCAATCTTCCCTTTAGCAGCAAGAGCATCAAGAGTTCTTCTAAGACTGAAGCAATCATTTGTATGATGCCCCACATCTTTATGAAAGTAGCAATACTTACTCGAATCCCGATCTTCCTTTGGGGTTCTCAAAGGTGGAGGATCGTCAATATCAAAATTACCTCGGATCTCCTTGAAGACAGACTGGAGATCCTTTGTGAACTCGAACCTTGGTGTATCATTCGACTTTCTCTTATGATGTTGAGAATTTCCCTTGCTTGCTGAGCCAGCCATCCATGTGGCATGCCTCTTTTGATCCATGTTCATTGAACCATGATCATTCTTCTTATCGTCCTTCCTGTCCTTGCGGGTTGAAGCACATAGCTCCTGAGCATGGATGAAGCATTCAGCCTCCTCCAAGATCCCTTTCAAGGTTTTATAATTCCTTCTGACCACATCAAACTTAAAGGTCTATCACGGAGCCCTCTGAAGAAGCTATCAAAAGCAACTCCTTCAGAAAGGTTAGGTATCTGCAATGATTCAAGATTGAATCGTTGTACATAGCTTCTTAAGGATTCTTTTTCACCTTGCACTATCTTAGCTAAGTGCATGCTAGTCTTTTTCTCACGTTTGTTGGCCATGAATTGATGTACAAAGGTTGTACTCAACTCATGGAAACTGTTGATGGATTGGTCAGGTAAACTATTAAACCACTTCTGAGCTATTCCCTTAAGTGTTGCTGGGAAATAGCGGCACCAAGTTGCGTCATTCAAACCTTGAAAATACATCAAGTGTTTGTATGTTGCCAAATGTTCTTCTAGATCAGTTGTTCCATCAAAAGCCTCTACATTAGGCATCTTAAACTTAACTGGGCGAGGAGCCATCATGATTGATGCAGCAAATGGGGTTGTCCAATTCATAGACATAGAACCCGCTTTATCCCCGANTCGATGATCCCCGTTGGATCATTAGGTACCTGCTTGGCCATATAAAGCTCCTCGGGTCTCACCCTGCTTGGATCATTAGGTACCTGCTTTGCTCTCTTCTAGCTTGATCTGCTTTCTCATCTTTCTTCTTCTCAATCTTGTATCTCAGATTCTCTTCATCATCACGCTTATCTGATTCAAGAGTAAATGGATGTGAATCAGACATCTCTTTGGTTGCAGTTGAACCCGACGAGTCAGAGCGACTCTATTTACGTTGGGCTCGTTTGGAGTTCAAATATTCTCTTGCATCTCTGCTAGATGCCCTCCTTTCATTGGTAACTTCTCTAGCATCCTTACCCGAAGTCCTCTTAGCCTCAAAATACTCTCTAGCATCATGAGCTAATGACTTTTTGAATTCAATGAATTCTCTGGCATCGGATCTTGTCCTGCTTACTTCAGTTTGTCCTTTTGCCACCTCCTGTCTTGGTTTATACTTAGGAGTGACAGGATACTTTCTAAGTGTGCCCCAATAAGCTTTCAACGGAGTTCTTTCCTTCTTGATTTTTTCGACTTTCTCTTGGAAAGTTAGTCTTCCTTCACCTTGATCTTCTTGACACAACTTCCCTTTAAGCTTTTTCTGACGAGGATCACCCTCCTCATGAGTTCTCTTGGAGGAATGCTCCCGTAGAGCATCCGTAAAGGACTCTTTGAGACCTTCCAAGATACTCTTGAGTTGACCCATAGTCACGGGTTGATCCTCTATTGCTTTCCCCTTAGGAGAGCCAGTTCCTTGTCCGGTTTCATAGTTCCCGGATTGATCAAGGTACCGAGTCTCATCCTCGGTTGGAAATGAACCACCAGTCACCCTCAGGTGCCCTCCCCTCAGACGGCGCCAAATGATGTAGAAAGAGTTCCTAGTAGGGTCTCTTCAACTGAATACATGGAAAGGGAACTAGAGGGCTAAACTTCGGACGGACAGGTGTTGGCTTGTTCACTTCCTGATGGCACGGACCTTGATTCCTACAAAACAAGGGAATAAAATCCTCGTAGGATTTTTTCCCCCTTCCGATGCTTAAGTGAGTATTTGTATGAGGATTAAGGCAAATTAACGATAATTAACAAGTTGGTAATCTAGAGAGGGAAACTAGTAAGAGAAATTCTCTTAGTATGGTGTAAGAATGAATGAAGATTGAATATTCAATTTTGAATGCCCCCAAAATGATGATTTTGAGGGGTTTTTGTAGCCTTTAGGTTTGGAAGCCAACAAATAGGACGATGACATTTGTCATCGTCTAATTGGTTGATACTTGATCAAGCCTCATGGGCTTTTACATTCAAGCCTCAAGGCCCAAATTCCTCCTTTTGTCCTACCTTGTAGCCTCAAATAGGATTGCGACACGTGTCAGAGGTTTCTCTTCTTTTAAGTATTTGTTGTGGACACGTGGCCCAATGTTACAACGACACGTGGCCGTGTGGAGCCCACCTTGGTGGTCTAGTCATTGCCAAGTAGCAGTGCCACCTGGTCTTTTAGTCGACATGTGGCCCAGTATTATGCTGACACGTGGTATGATTTGGCGTGCCACATTAGGAGGTACTTGGAGGATTATATTGCAAAGAAGGAGCAAGAGTTTTTAGAGTCAAGTGCGGGTGAGGAAACCCCACACACACCAGTCCCAAGTGATCAAGAGAATGATCCAATGAGTTAAAATGAAGCTACTTTAGGTTCTCAAAGCTATGAGTCGAAGGATAGTTCATGTGAAGAGATTGAGAATCCAAATCCAGTGATCCCAGTGTATGTGGACTTAGTGACTGATTCTGAAGAAGAAGAAAATGAACTTAATCTCGACGAAGACTTGGATGAAGATGTTGAGGAGGATTTGGAAGATGATGTTAGGGATGATCCTGAGTTCATCCTTGATAAATATGTGGTGTCTAAGGACAAGCAGGATAATGTTAATGTTTAGAAGTTTTGTTATGGATATGAGTTAGATTAATATTGTTTAGTATTGTTGATGTTTAGAATGTTGGACATTTTAGATTGTTATTTACTTTGCGAATAAGTGGCAGTAAGCCATAAGGAACTTTAGGAAACTAAGCATTTAAGAACCCTCATGAGAATGAAATAATAAATTAGTCAGATCTTTTTGAAATGATTCCTAAGTAGAGCAAAACCGAGGGAATTTTTTACTATCTACTTTATTATATTTGGATGGTTGTGTAAACAATCAAAACTAAGTGATCATTCGCTCTAAAAGAATAGAAATTTCTTTTGTGAGACGAATTTAAGAAAGTGATTTTATTTTATGTTATAAGCTTGTGTTGTTCTAACTTAGAGTCAGACATAGTTTAATATAAAGGTCTTTTCCCTCTAAAGGAGAAATAGGATGGCTAAATGTAACAACAATCAGCTGAATGATGTAGTGAGGCAATTGGCTACTGTAGATGAATAGTTATCTGACAGAGGCAATGGTAATGGAGGCGACCCCGCTGGGGTACTTTTCAAGAAAATTGCTCAATGTAAGCTGTCTACTTACCAAGGAGAACCCAATCCAACTGTGTAAGAGGGATGGCTGAGAGAGTTTAACAAGCTGTTTGGAGCAGTTGAGGGTCTTGAAGAGTTTAAGGTGAACCATGTAGTTTACTATTTGAATGGAGAAGCCGGTCTTTGTGGTCACAGAATGAAGCTGTGATCAGGGCTTTGCCAGGGTTCAATTGGGTTATGTTTCAGGAACAGATTTACAATAAGTTTTATCATGTGTTCCTTCAAAACAGAAAGCTGATGAAATTCTAGAGCATAAGATGGGGAATATGTCAGTTACTAAGTATTACTCGAAGTTTATAGAGTTATCTAGGTTTGCTAAGGAGGCTTTGGCAATAGAAAAGTTGAAGGCTAGTCATTTTGAGAGAGGGTTACCCATAGACATCCAGTTGCAACTAGTTGGGCTAGTCTTTGAGTCGTTGGATTAGTTATATGGAAGAGCTGCATATATGTAAACCTTAGACCAGAAGAAGATGGAGATGCTGAAAGAAGGTGAGACGAGGGAGAAAAGAAAGGATGGTGGAGGGAACTTTAACCAACAAGGGATTTATGGTGGAATTAAGAAGCCTCGTTTCAACAACAGCTTCCATGGCAATAAGGGAAATTTTGTGAAGCTTGTTAATTGAAATGGGAATAGGGTACATATGGCTAATCAAGGTGGTCGTGTGTACTTCTGTAATAAATGTCCTAACAATCACCCCCGTAAGGACTGTGCCTGGAACCCAGTGACTTGTTGTTTATGCAACAAGCTTGGACACCGTGAGTATGAGTGCTTTTCTTTAAGAACAAGGGAAAGGAAGGACAAGGGTCTCAATTCAAAGGGAATTCAACTGGAGGTCAGCAGAAGGGTTTACATGGAAACATGGGAGGAAAGGCAGTGCAACAAGCCAAGAATAGGAATGGAAGTGGAAATGGAGGAGGTCAGACTAAGCCCTCGAATATTTGGAAGTTGTATGTGATGGCTCAAAGTGAAGCGGATGCTAGTAAGGATGTCATTACTCGTACATTTTCTATTCACTCTCTTCTTGTTAAAGTTTTGTTTGATTCTGGTGCAACATATTCTATTGTATCCACTAAGATTTTAGAAAAGTTAATGCCTGTTTTGGGAAAGGTAGATACAATAGATATGTCAATAGTGTTACCATCAGGACAAGAAGTACAATGTTCAAGGAGATTGATAAGGAAGCAGATTTAAGCGGTGAGTCAAGCAATGGTGACAAGGAGTTAATTCTATGTCATTTTGAAATTCAAGGGATTAGACCATTTGGTTTACATGGCTTTGTATTGGTTCACGGACATTGTTGCATATTACATTTACCTGGTTAGGATTGGCCACATGTCAATGGAAAGATGGTGGATTTAGGGAATAAGTTGGTTTTTGCCTATGGGTTTTTTCCCACTGCAGTTGCTAAGGTTTTTCTCATTTCAGGCATAATTGTCTTTAATTGCATTAGAGTCTTAATCATATTTGTCAACCTAAAGGTCGAGGAAAATGCTTTCTTGAAGGTTTCTTGGCTAAAAGATTCGTTCTTGGAAGTTTTCTTGAAGATCGAAGACATTTCGTGAAAGTTGCGCAAAAACGAAGCTTGTGTGTCTGTGTGTGTGTGTGTTGCGAGTTCTCGGCGATCATTGGAGAATGTTGGGTGTCTTTAAATTTCTGTAATTTTTAGTCATTTCTTGGTTATTATTTTGTTAATTAGTTAATTAGTCAAGTTCTTAGAATAAAATCTAAGTTAGTTAGGATTTTATTCAAGTTGCAAGTAGATAGAGTCTAGTTGGCAAGTTGATCATACAAATTGTGCAAGTGGACAAGTTGCCACGTGATTCTTGGGCATTTTCTAGTTTGTTTAGAGTCCAAATGTTTGTTAGGATTTAGTTGTTGGTTACATTATAAATAGCCACAATTCTTTTGTAACAAACCAATTTTCAGTTTTCAATAAAATTCAAGGTTTTACATTGATATGTTGTGTGCGGTTTTCATTCAAAATTCCCAAAGGACATGTCGAGTGTTTTGTTAGTTAAAAGCTACAAAATATTCACTTTTAGCTATAGGATTTGTGATTGAGTGTTCTCACAAAGAATAAAACAACCTTAGCATTGGATTGTTGAGTGCTCCAGCATAATCTAGGTATTTGTGAATTGTGTGAGTTGTGAGTGTTCCAATTTGCATTATTTACAGTAAGAACAATCTATCTTAAGTTTAATCACTTAGCTTGAACCTAAGATATAGATCAAGTAGTATCAGAGCCAATGGCTGAGCAAGGAAATCAAAGGCAATTTAATAATGACGAATTAATTGCGTATATTACTGAACAAACAAATAAGTTGTAGGAATTGTTCCTAGGTTTGACTACTGAGGTAATTCGTCTCAAAGCAATGCCTTCCACTGTTGATGATGATCATGGATTGAAGTTTGAAGTGCCTGAATTTGATGGTTAAGGAGATGTTGACACCTATTTAGAATGGGTTTTAGCATTGGAGAGATATATTGATTACAAAGGCATAGGTGATGATAAAAAGCACAAAATCGCAATAGCAAAGCTATCTAAATATGCTTCTATGTGGTTTAATAGTGTCAAGAAAAGCAGGAAACGTGAAAGAAAGAGTAAAACTGAGACCTAGGAGAAACTTAAGAAACTATTAAGGAGGCGAGTTGTTACTGCAAGTCATCAACAAGAATTGTATGTCAAATTGGCAACATTGAAGCAAGAAATTAAGCCAATGGAAGAATATATCTCTGGGTTCGAATAATTGACGATACAATGTGAAATTGAAAAGAGGGAGGAAAAAAAGATTGCTTGTTTTATATGCGGCCTTAATAGGGAAGTGCGTGATAAAATAGAGTTGCAATCTAATCTATACTTTGATGAAGTAAGCAAGATACCTGTGATCCTAGACAATCAAAGGAAAAGGGGCGCAATTAAACCAACCACTTAACCATATCAAAGTTATAAGGCTACAAATTCTACATATTCAATTGAATCCAAAGGGGAGTAGAAGAAATTCGTGGTTTCTAGTGTAGAAAAGGGAAAAAAGTTCGAAACTCTTGAAGATGGTGTGCTAAGTTCACTTGCTTTAAGTGCAAAAGCTATGGTCATTATAAGAAAGATTGCCCTACCTCTAGGACATTAACCATTTGTGAGATGAGGGAGATGATGAGTATACACATGACATTCATCAAGGGGAAGAGGAAGAAGGAGAGGAATGCAAACTAGAAAGTGACCAAGAAGAAGAGGAAGTATCCTATGAAAATTATCTAGTACTCAGAAGGATGTTGCATTCTAAATCTGTTAGAGAGGATCAAAGGGAGAATATTTTTCATACCTGTTGCAGGGTGAAGGATTCAGTTTGTAGTCTGATTATTGATGGGGGAAGTTGCGCTAATGTGGTAGCTTCAAAACTAGTTGATAAACTGAAATTGAAGACTTCTAGACATCCAAAACCTTATAAACTGAAGTGGCTTGGTGATGATAATGAAGTGAACATTCGTAAGCAGGCTTTGGTGAATTTCTCAATTGGGAAATTTGATGGTGAAGTTTTTTGTGATGTAGTTCCTATGGATGCGTGTGATGTATTGCTAGGAAGACCTTGGCAATTTGATCGAAAAACAATTCATGATGGAGAAGCACACGTCTATAAGGTTTTCAAGGAGGGAAAGACGAAGGTTTTATTGCCACTTTTGCCAAGTGACTTAAACAAAAAGAAAGAAGTGAAACAAAAGGAGGACAAGAAGGTTTTGTTTATGTTAAGAAAGCAATTAGAGAAAGAATTGGTTGCTCGAAAATCTGCATAATTCTTGATTGCAAAAGAGGTGAAAAACATGGAGGATATTGAGCATCTAGATTTACGTAAATTATTAAAGGAATTTGAAGATGTCTTTCCGTTTGATTTGCCACAGGGATTGCCACCAGTCAGGGGTATTGAACACCAGATTGATTTGATTCCTGGTGTCTCCCATTCCAAACAAACCACCCTATAGATGCAATCTAGAGGAGGTAAAGGAGTTGCAAAAGCAAATTGATGAACTGATGACTAGGGGATATGTTCGTGAAAGTATGAGTCCATGTGCAGTTCCAACCTTACTTGTACCTAAGAAAGATGGAACCTAAAGAATGTGCATCGATAGCAGGGCAGTGAATCATATTACAATTAAGTACAGATTTCCTATTCCCGGATAGGATGATTTACTGGATGAATTGAGTGGTTCTTAACTCTTTTCGAAAATTTATCTTTGAAGTGGATACCGCCAGATTCGTATGAGGGAAGGAGATGAATGGAAAATTACTTTCAAAACTAAGCATGGCCTGTAATAATGGATGGCTATGCCTTTTGGTTTAACTAATGCTCCTAATACATTCATGAGACTAATGAATGAGGTCTTACGCCCTTTCATCGGGAACTTTGTTGTGGTGTATCTGGATGATATATTGGTGTAAAGCAAGGATGAGGAGGATTATATGGACCACTTACGCCAGTTATTTGATGTTCTAAGGAAACAACGACTTTATGGGTAATTGGAAAAGTGTGATTTCATGCAAAAAGAGATAAGTTTCCTAGGCTATATTGTTTTGTTTCAAGGCATTAAAGTGTATCCTAAGAAGGTGGAAGCTATGGCATCATGGCTTGTTCCTACAACAGTTACTCAAGTAAGATCTTTTCATGGCTTAGCTTCTTTTTATAGGAGGTTTATTCGAAATATTAGTACTATTATGAGTCCTATAACTGAATGCACAAAACAAGGGAAGTTTGATGTAATACCCCATATATTCTCGTAGTTTAAGGAGTAATTTTCGTATTTTATACGTTTGTTTTTAATATTTTTATTGAGAGATTATATTCAATAAGAATATTAAACAAAGGAAATTTAAATAAATTTTAATTAAAGTAATTACTTTATGTTTATAAATAATATTTTATGTTTTGTTAAATATTTGGAAAAGTTTCTAAAAATAGAATTTCTAGAGTTTCCTAAATTGTTTTAAAATAAGGGCATAAAAGTAATTTCAAACATTAAAGGTATTTATGCAATTACACCAAGTCCTACTTTGAGTGTTATAAATACCCCTTAAAACCCCAAAATTTCAGATTTAAAATTGCAACTTCATGATTTAGGATTCCAAAAATTTAGAGAGAGAAAGAGAGAGAGAATTTATTTTTTCGAACAATAAAAAAAGACGAAAAAATTTCGGAAGAAGAAAAAAAAAACTTTCGCACCTCCCCTTCGCCACCTAGCCGGCACCGGAACCCCCTCCTGTCGACGCTGCTGCACCGTCATGGTCGCCGTGCGCCACCCTCTTCCTCCCCCCTTTTGGAAACTTTGATTTGGTTGACTTTTAGAAGTTGTGGCGGATCAACAATACAACAACAGGTACGTAAATACTAACGAAAAGCATATAAACTAGATTCATGCTTGTTTAATCTATTATGAGCCGTTTTTGTTGCTTGATTTGCTTGTGAATTGACATGCATGACAAGTTTTATTAGAAGCATGATTTTATATTTGTTTTGACATTCTACATTCTTAGTAATATAAATTCTTCAAGATTGATTTGGAATGTTCTGATCAGTTTGAAATTGGCCAATAGCTTATTGAAGAAGAAAGGAAGTTATTTAGGTTGATTAGTGACTTAATCAGCAAGAAAAGTAGTTTGTGAATTTTTATCCACACAGTTGATAGAAGGTAATTTGCAAATATTTTTACACATGCTGCCACTCACAGTTTAATGTGTGGTCATGGAGAAAGTAAATAGTTAGCCACTCACACTTAATTTGTGGAAAAGGAAGTTCAGTTTAATTAAAGGACACACATAAGTTTATTTTTAGAATAACATTAAATAAAAGATAATTAATATGACTTGTGTGATTCTATGCATGTTTTATGTGTTGTTATATGTGAGTTGATGAGGCTATCGCACACCTATCAAAAATAAACCAAACGACACTAACTAATGTAGCTAGGGAAGTAAGGATCGAATCCTCAGGGAAGCAATTGAACCCTATTAGTTCTAAAAAGCTACAACCGTACAAAGGGCCTTGGTCGAGAAATGTTGACTAACTAATTGACTACTGACTAATTACTAACTAATTACGGGAAATGACGAAGATTAAAACCAATAAATTAAGTCTAGGGTCATTCGGGTCACCAGGAACAACTAATGGATTCACTAACAAAGACGTTCAATCTCACAATTATCGTCAAATTAGGGCTCACTAATTCTCTCGAATCTCGACTCCCTCGAAACTCATCTAGCGGCTCTCGCTCATGCCTAGACTAATTCCGCCTATTATTCAGTGGTCTTATTGTGGTATTTTTACCTCTCGGCATCAAATTCAACAATTACCAAAATTACAACTAAATCTGCGCACAATTCAATTGTAAACGAAAAACCCAATAATAGGAAATTGACTACTAATTGTGGAATTGAAACAACCTAATTTAGTTAGTCCATTAATTAATCAAGGTTTCCCTAACCCTAGAAATTAGACTACTCACTCATGATTATGAAAATAAAGCAAGATAATTGTAAAATTATAGTTGGTTCATGAAGTAATTGACCAATAAACTAATTACATCAACATTAACTAAATTAACTAGATAAGAAACTAAAAGCATAAATTAAACTAAAATAAAGAACAAAAGAAAAGGATTCCCAATTGAAGAATAAATTGAGACTGAATTGAATTGAAATTTTATTGTCAAGAACAAAAACCCTAATTCCCAAATTAATTGAGAGAGAAAAAGTGCTTAATATAAAAACCTACAGAGAGTATTCTAAATTATGAAAAGCAGAAGTGATTTTTGCCTGAAACGTGCCTATTGTACCCAAAGTTGGGCTTACACGCTAACTACGAAGAAAAAAGAAGAATAAAAATCAGAAAATCGGCTGATGCGGGCCCGCATAGGAATTTATGGCCCGAATCAAACCTCCAGAAGCCTTCTCAGCTGAAATCCTCCTAATGCGGGCGCATAGAGGATTTGTGCGCCCGATGACACTCAGAAGCTATTTTTTCCCTTTTCTTCTTATTCATCACGATTTTCTTTGAGACGTTTACCATAGCTTGGCACGCACTTCATTGCATCTTATATCTTATCCCGTCCAAGCTTTCCGGCTTAGTTCCGAGCACGGTTTTCGTGCCTGAAATTACAAAACACACAAAACCAAGCATAACAACCGCAAATGATAAAATCAAACTAAAAAGCTCTAAATTGCCGGAAATCAATCAAACTTGGCCGAGGACCTTCAAATTAGACTAAAGAACATCAAATGAGCTAAAATAAAGTAAGAATAATAACCACTAGGCATAAAATTGGCCCGAAACAAGGGAGAAAAACACTATAGAAACTGCACATATCAAATTCCCCCAAGTCAAGCCTTTGCTCGTCCCGAGCAAAGGTACTGAAATGACTTTCACCCCATAAAAACATATGCATCACAACTCAAGGATCCTTCCGAGTTTACTAAGATCAAAGCAAGTCAAATGCTACACATTCCTGGGCAAAAGTCAAACAAAGCCAACCAAGCAAGTTTAATGAATCGATGACTAGAATAGCTCACGGGTTGTCACTCCACACAATTGAGCATCTAATAATGTAGCTCACCCTCACCACCCAACCATAAGAAAATGAAATGCAAATGCAGTAAAGTGTTTAAATGCAAGTTTTGAGGAGTCCAAATCCACACCTCACACCTCATGCAAGTGTTTAAAGGTATACACTCAATCCTAAAGTCGACTCGAAATGCAATTAATACTCTACGACCTTGCCAAAAGACTCTTCCACAATCAACCAAAGCATGCACATGAAGATCAAAGAGGACTTTATAAGCTTGTAACGTAAGGCTAGGGTGAAGGGTAGGATAAATTTGGGATAATGTGGCTGAAAATGCGGGGTATACGCATATAAAACATCGGAGACTCACCAACACATCATACAATAACATCAATGTCTCCCATCATCCAATTCCAACCGAATCAAACCAAACTTTTCAATTTTCATTCACTTCACACCTTTATTTTCATTTAATAGCACAAATATAAACCAAGCTCAAGCTTTTCCTTCATTTACTTCAATTTCAACTTGTTTTTCTTCCTTTTTTTTCATTTCTTTTTTTTTTTTTTCAATTGCATTGCTCTTTTTTTCTCTCTTTTTTTTTTCATATCACTTCAGTTTCACGACTCTTAATAGTTAGCCATTAAGACCAAACCATCACACG
>PYUH01000831.1:691913-709454 GCA_016808085.1 Suaeda aralocaspica
TGTTGAGGAATGTCCTCCTGAGGGACACCCCCCGCCTGCTGCATTACTTGGGCCATTCTAAGGGCCCTCTTCTCGGCATCCATCCTCTCAACTAGTGGGATAGGGTCTGGGGGAATCCTCTAGGGGTTCACGCCTTTGGGGTGGTCAAGGTAATAGGTGGAGGTGAAGGCGTTGGGAAGGTAACACTAGGATAATTCTCGGACATTCCATACCAAGCGTTCATGCCGGCCTCTAGTGTATGTTCTGCGGAACCCGGCAGTCCGCAAGGAGGGAATCTCCATCAGTGGGTTTTCTTCAATGGGGTGCAACCCTTGGTAATCATGCCTCCACAATAAATGACCCCCGTGTTTGTGGCACCTTCAGCTATCTCGGCAAATCTACGGGCAAGGAAGAACCCGTAGTTGTAGTCTCGGCCTCGTAAATGGGATCCATCAGTAGCTAACCACAGTAGTCTGAGCTCATCTAGATAGACTTGCCCCAACTCTCCTCGGGAAAAGAGGCAATAGACAACGAAGCGGAGGAAGTATCGGAGGGCTGCATGCGGAACCTCCGAAGTTTTACTGGTGGATGAGGCATAGGGGGTGGTACCGTCAGTGATACGGAGCCACCAGGAGGCTTCCTCATAGTTGGACCAACCATGCTCGAGAGCTACAGAAACCAAGTTGTCTGGGTCCCAGAAGAAATGTTCATTGAACTGTTGCAGGGCGAGCTCATAATGGGTACCGAAGATTGTGAAGCTGACCATCCCTGTTCTAGCTGTTGGGTTACTGGGGTTCCGTACAATAACCCTGAAGTGGAAGGTGGAAAGGAACTCCAGAGTGGGTTCCCGGTATGTAAGTGGGGCCATTGGTTCGCCATTAGGTCCTGTCATGGTAACTCCAAGCCATGCACCCCAGCCGATGTTATCCGCCATCTGGACCACTTGGTCAGTGATCCCCATCTCATCGCAGGTGCTACGGTCAAAGAATCTGGTGGAGCGGATGGGCCGCTTTTGCAGTCTCTCGAACCGGGCTTGTTGTTGGCGGCGGTTTGGTGGTGCGGGGTCTCCCGAACTGGAGCCTGCAGGTTGTTTGCCCCTAGAAGCCGAGGTAGAAGACTCGGTCCTCTGTGATTTCCTTGAAGTTCTTTGAGAGCTCATGGTTCCTAAAAATCGAAAATCGATGTATTAGAACCATAGTGAAAATCGTGACAAAACACATAACATAACAAGCTCATGCAGTGAAAAAAAAAAAATTCTTTAATTGGGCAATTTGAGCGGAAATTTCGGCATGACCCGTCTATTTTATCAGTCTAGCCAAAAGCCGCGAGGCTACCAACAGTCACCAAAACCAATGCTTTTCAACACAAATCCAAGATTTCCACACATTTCCAAGGCTTTCAACATGAGTTCAATAGAAACACCAATGTCATGAAACCGAAAGTGCAACTATTACCAACATTTTAAACTTCAACTACTAATTCAAAGTATCATATTTCACCAAGTAACAACTACACTCAAGGGAAGGAAATATAATCAAACTTCCATGGCATTATCAACACAAATTAAGGCAAAAATTTAGCAAGTCAAAACTACAATATCATCAACTCAAGAACCCAAAGCATTGTTCACAATCTTAAAATAGGGGCATGAATTTTACTAAGTTATAAACTTGAGATTGAATTTTAATAACAACTAAACAAGCAATTATTAACATCACACAAGCATAAAACTCAAGAAAAACATACTACAAATTCGTAATTACGAAACCCTATAGTGTGAACGCCATGAAAAATTCAAGAAAACTTGTTAAAACTTGCTTAAAGTTAGATTTATACCTTAATAGATGAAGATGAATTGGAAGCAAAGTAGAAAAAACGCCCAAAGAGTCCAAAATTAATCAAAAAACGCCCCAAATTTCCAGAAATTCGCGCGCCCCTATTAGCCTCAAATTGCAAATTTTTTCGAAAATTGATTGAGGGGTTTTGTTGAGGGAGATGAGAGGATGCTTGTGTTAAAATTTGAGTTGATTTGGTGAAATATTGAGTGAGATAAGAGAGAAAGAAATTTTTGAAGGTGAGGTTTTAATGGAGGCTGAGGAAGATGAGGGAGATAATGTGAGGTGAGAAGTGAGAGAAAGGAGATAAAAGGAATAAAAGGGAGTAAAAGAAAGTAAAAAAATAAAAAAAAAATAAAAAAAGAAAAATCGGGCTGAGATGCGCCCGCATAAAGGGTTTATGCGCCCGCATCTCGTACAAAATTCAAAAGACTGGGGCTACTGGGGGTAACATGCGCCCGCATAAATTAGTTATGCGCCCGCATGGAACCTTTTCAGCAACTCTTCTGGCATTCTGGAGGTGAGATACGCCCACATAAAACTCTTATGCGCCCGCATCTCACTTTTTCAAAAAAATTTAAGGGGTTATGGGGGTCAGATGCGCCCGCATAAAATCCTTATGCGCTCGCATCTGCCCCATTTTACTCGACTCATGCTTTTTCCTTCCTCCGAAATTTTCTTTTTACTTACCTTGACCCTCACTTAGCTTTTTAGCTACGGAATGCAACCGAAAACCTCTAGTTACTCAACTACACCTAAAAGCACACAAAAACACAAGAACATAGCTAACTAAAAAATTACGAAAATAAACTAAAACACACAAAAAAAAACATACGAAAAGAGTTAAAAAGGGATAGAAAGCTCGGGTTGCCTCCCGAGAAGCGCTTGTTTAGGGTCATTAGCTTGACCGTGGCTCCGGAGTGGTCAATGTGAATCGGGGTTGTAGAATTGCACCTCTTCTACTAATCCAACCGCATCACCTTCATAATAGAGCTTCAATCGTTGTCCGTTGACCTTGAACTTTTCACCTTTACCATTTTGGACTTCAACGAACCCGAATTTGCTCACCATAGTAACCGAAAAAGGACCGCTCCACCTGGACTTCAGTTTTCCAGGAAACAATCTGAGACGGGAGTTAAATAGGAGTACCCTGTCACCAACTTAATTCCCTTCTCCTGATTCTTTTGTCATGCCACCTCTTAGTCTTTTCTTTATATATTTTTGCACTATTATATGCAGCTAAACGGAATTCATCGAGCTCATTCAGTTGAAGAAGTCGCTTTTCTCTCGCAAGCTTGGCATCCATATTCATTTCCTTTACTGCCCAGTATGCTTTGTATTCTAACTCAACCGGAAGGTGACACGCTTTACCATAAACTAACCGAAACGGTGAAGTGCCAATTGGGGTTTTGAAAGCCGTCCTATACGCCCATAGAGCATCATAGAGCTTGTTAGTCCAATCCTTTCTCGATTTTGCAACTGTCTTCTCGAGGATAGACTTGATCTCGCGATTGGAAACCTCAACTTGGCCGCTTGTCTGTGGGTGGTATGCTAGTCCTGTTCTATGGTAAACACCGTACTTTTCGAACAGCTTATCTAACCTTTTCTCATGGAAATGCTTCCCCCCATCACTGATGAAAGCTCTAGGGACTCCGAACCTAGGAAAAATGACCTGCTTAAACAACCGCAAAACCGTATTAGAATCACAATGGGGGGTAGCAAGAGCTTCCACCCATTTAGAAACATAATCCACAGCAACTAGAATGTAACGGTTTCCATTAGAAGATGGGAAGGGTCCCATATAGTCAATACCCCAAACATCAAAAATTTCAACTTCCAATATACCTGTTTGCGGCATTTCGTGCCTTTGTGAGATGTTACCTGTTCGTTGGCACGAATCACAAGACATAATGAAAGCTCTCGCGTCCTGCAAAATCGTGGGCCAGTAGAAACCCGATTCTAAGACCTTGAACATCGTCTTGGAGGGTCCAGCATGACCTCCATAGGGTGATGAATGGCAATGGTGAAGGACACCATATACCTCCCATTCCGGAACACATTTCCTGTATAAACCATCTGCACACTCACGAAACAGGTTAGGATCATCCCAAAAATATCGTTTAACATCGTGCAAAAATTTCTTTTTCTGCTGATAAGTCAAGTCGGAGGGTAGAACACCTCCTACAACATAGTTAGCGAAATCAGCAAACCAAGGTGAATGCACACAAACAGCAAACAGATGTTCATCAGGGAAAGAATCGTCAATGGGGGTAGAGATCTCCCCATCGTCATACCGTATTCTCGATAAATGGTCAGCTACCACATTCTCTGCGCCCTTCTTATCGCGAATTTCGAGGTCAAACTCTTGAAGCAGCAAAATCCATCGAATAAGTCTCGGTTTGGCTTCCTTCTTTCCAAGTAGATATTTAAGAGCTGCATGGTCAGTATAGACAATAACTTTCGAACCTACAAGATAAGCACGAAATTTATCTAAAGCATAAACTATAGCAAGTAGCTCCTTTTCCGTGGTGGCATAATTGACTTGAGCTTCATCTAAAGTCTTACTAGCATAATAAATAGCATGCAAGACCTTGTCTTTCCTTTGACCTAAAACCGCACCAACTGCAAAATCACTAGCATCACACATTATTTCGAAAGGTAAATTCCAATCAGGGGACTGTATAATGGGTGCAGAAATTAGTGCATTTTTGATCATATTAAAGGACTCAAGACACTCGTCAGTGAATTTAAATTCAGCATCTTTTAGCAGTAATTGGGTTAGTGGTTTCGCAATTTTAGAGAAATCTTTAATAAACCTGCGATAAAAACCAGCATGACCCAAGAAACTTCTTACCCCTTTTACATTTACTGGAGGTGGCAGTTGCTCAATTACCTGTATTTTTGCCTTATCCACCTCAATTCCACGTTCGGAGACCAAATGTCCCAAAACTACTCCTTCATTGACCATAAAATGACACTTTTCCCAATTTAAAACCAGATTCACCTGTTCACATCTTTCGAGAACTTTAGTCAAATTAGTCAAACATGAATCAAAATCAGAGCCGTAAACACTAAAATCATCCATGAAGACTTCCATAATAGACTCTATAAATTCAGAAAAAATGCTCATCATGCAACGTTGAAAAGTAGCAGGTGCATTACATAATCCAAAAGGCATCCTACGATATGCAAAGGTACCATAAGGACATGTAAAAGTCGTTTTCTCCCTATCATCAGGATGGATGGGGATCTGAAAGAAACCCGAATATCCATCGAGATAACAGAAATACTTATTCTTAGCTAATCTTTCCAACATTTGATCAATAAAAGGAAGGGGGAAATGATCTTTTTTAGTTGCAACATTCAATTTCCGGTAATCAATACACATCCTCCATCCTGTGACAACTCTAGTGGGGATTAATTCATTTTTCTCATTACGAACAACGGTTGTCCCTCCTTTCTTAGGGACTACCTGTACTGGACTTACCCACTGGGAATCAGGTACTGAATAGATAATACCTGCATCTAGAAGTTTAAGGACTTCTTTCTTCACTACCTCCTGCATGTTAGGATTCAAACGTCGTTGACCCTGGATACAGGGTTTGTGGCCCTCTTCTAAATGGATTCTATGCATACAAAAGTCAGGACTAATACCGGTCAAATCATCAATAGTATAGCCAATAGCTTTCTTATGAGCTTTAAGTACACATAAAAGTTTATTTAATTGATTATCATTAAGAGAAGCACTAACAATAACAGGGTACAACTTCTTATCATCGAGAAAAGCATATTTCAAGTGAGAGGGGAGGGGTTTCATCTCAGGTTGAGTTACCTCTTTAACAGAACAAACCTCTTGAGGTAACTTAATAAATCTCCGGCTCTCTTTCGAGTTCGATTCCTCACCAGTGAGATCCTGGACTAAAGCATCAGTAATGATTGTACCATCACCTGCATCAACATCAAGACAAACAACAGCCTCCAGAAGATCTTTTGTAGTAGATCGAGGCATATCATCAAATACAATTTCATCAATGACATCGATAGCATAACATGATTGTTCCATCATTGGACTTTTAAGAGCAGCATTCAGATTAAAGGTAACTTTATCATCTCCTACAGACAAGGTCAAGCTACCATTTTTGACATCGATAACAGCACCTGCAGTATGTAAGAAAGGTCGACCAAGAATGATCGGGATGTGTGCATCCTCATCCATGTCTAACACAACAAAATCTACAGGGATAAAGAATTTCCCGACTCTCACCGGGACATCCTCTAAAATACCTTTAGGGTATTTCACTGTCCTGTCTGCCATCTGCAGGGTAATGTTAGTGACTTTCAAAGCACCCATATCAAGCTTTCTACAAATAGACAGTGGCATAACACTAACACTGGCTCCTAAATCACATAAAGCCTTGTCAATAAACAGGGGGCCAATGTTACAGGGAATAGAAAAACTTCCTGGGTCTTTTAGTTTCGGTGGTGACTTGTTTTGCAATATGGCACTGCACTCCTCCGTAAGTGCTACAGTCTCCACTACACTCAATTCGCGTTTCCTGCTCAAAATGTCTTTCAAAAACTTAGTGTAAGTAGGAACTTGAGTGATTAAATCAGTAAATGGAACAGTAACTTGCAGATTTTTAACAATAGCTAAAAATTTACTGAAATGGTTATCGTTCTTACTCCTGGTCACCCTGTTCGGAAAGGGCAACCTAACCTGTGACCTCGGGATAGTATCAATCGATGTGTCATCTACCTTCTCTTTAGGTGCTTCAGTATCCTTATCTGGAACTGTGTCTAAATCTTCAATCACCACATCACTGGTCTTCTCAGCTCCACCTGAAACATCAGAATTAACATCATCAGTAGGCATTTTCGTGGCCTTCATAAGGCAGCTCCCCCTCAAGGTAATGACTGACATGGTCCCTTGGGGGATCTGTGATGCCTGTGATGCGGGGTGTGGGTGTGGGAAGGGGCCTGGTTGCCTTTGAGCAGTTGATTGCCAATCTGAGCTATCTGAGTTTCCAGTGCTTGTATGAGCCTGCACTCGCCTCCATATTTTTCTGCATTTGCAACATCATATTCTTCAACTACGAGATTTCTCCACTAGGTTGGGGTGGCATTGGCGGTGCTGATAGTGGTGGCCTGCTGAAACCTGGTGGGTGTGGTGGTAATATCACTGCATCTGCTGGGTGCCTGCTGAGGTGGCATGGCTTGATGAGGATTCTGGACATTGCTGTTGTTCTTGTAAGAAAAGTATGGGTGATCCTTCCAGCCGGATTGTATGTATTAGAATAGGATTGTTCTTGTAGCTGAAAGGCACATACTTTGCTCTACTGGACTAGTACAAGACTGGGAATTATGACCGAAGAACCACATGAATCACAGAAAGGATCAGTGCATCCCGAAAGTGCAGCTACAGGTGATGGTGGGGGAGCTGTATTACCAATCTTATCAAGCTTCTGACTTATGGCATTTATCGGTGCAGCTAAACTCTCATACTTATCATCAACTACATGTTTCCCACCCTTCTTGGAATGCCCTCTAAGGTTACCAAACTGTGAATTATGAGTGGCAATTAACCGCAAATGATAAAATACAAACTGAAAAAGATCTCTAAAAATTGCGAAGGAAACAATCAACTTGGGCGATTTAGAGAGAGACACTTCAAATAGCTAAAGAACATCAAATGGCTAAATAAAGTGAATCAAACCACTAGCATAAAATTGGCCCGAAAAAAGGGGAAAAACACTATTAGAAACCGCACATATCAAATTCCCCCAAGTCAAGCCTTTGCTCGTCCCGACGCCAAAGGTATGAACGGACTTTCACCCACCCCCCCCTTCAAAACCTATGCATCACAAATCAAGGATCCTTCCGAGTTTACTAAGAATCAAAGCACGTCAAATGCTAAAATTCCTGGGCAAAAGTCAAACAAGCCAACCAAGCAAGTTTAATGAATGATGACTAGAGTAGCTCAAGGCGTGATCACTCCAACAATGAGCATCTCACAATGTAGCTCACCCTCCCACCAACAATAGAAAATGAAATGAAATGCAGTAAAGGTTTAAATGCAAGTTGTGAGGAGTCCCATCCACACCTGCTGATTCATCCTCTATGCAAGTGTTCTTTCCCCCCGCCTCTCCTTTTTAAAGGTGATACACTCATCCTAAAGTCGACTCGAAAATGCAATTAATACTCTAAGACCTTGCCAAAAGATCTTTCCGCAATCAACCCAAAGCATCACAGAAGATCAAAGAGGACTTTATAAGCTTGTAATGTAAGGCTAGGGCTGAAAGGGTAAGATAAATTGGGATAATGTGGCTGAAATGCGGGGTATAAGAAGAAAAAACATCGGAGACTCACAAAACACATATAAAATAACATCAATGTTCCCCATTCATCCAAATCCAAACCGAATCAAACCAAACTTTAAGTTTTCATTCACTTTCACACCTTATTTTACATTTAATAGCAAATATAAACAAGCTCAGCTTTTTCCTTATGTACTTAAATTGTCAACTTGTTTTTCTTCCTTTTTTTATTTTTTTTTTTTTTTTCAATTGCATGCTCTTTTTTTCTCTCTTTTTTTTTTTAATATCACTCAGTTTTTCACGACTCTTAATGTTAGCCATAAGACAAACCATCACACGTACATAACTGGAATCCAAATCACAGTTAGAAACCAAACACATTGGTTTTAACACATTCCAGTATTGGTACGCAGAGCTTAATGTGAAAACTTATAGAACTTCCTGCACATAAAAAATTCACAATTCACCTAATCCTCCGAATACACATCACAACAATCATTTTAACAACCCACAACAAACCAACAAAGGCCAACTCCCCCAAGCCAAGCTGGGGCTACAATATGTCATCAAACACCGCGGCTCAAAAAGGCGTTGTAATGCGGTTAAATTTTGTGAAGGGAAATAGGCTTAAGAAAAACACGGATCAAGGGAAAAAAAAGTCAGCATGAAAATCCTTATTAAGTATCTGAAGCTTAAAAAACAATTGAAATGCCTCTTATCATGCCGCAACATGCAACAAAACCTCAATTAAAAGGTACTAAAGTCCAAGGCAAGATCCAAGATCATAAATGCACCCAGGAAATAAGCACCCATGAAAAGAATACGATTTAAATGCTTAGCATTATAAGATCAAAAGTGGATCAAAATCCTCCCGTAACAAATTCAAGTCCAAGAACCAAGGCAAGGTTAGAAGATCGCCGTGGGACAATACGGGACAAGGAGAGACGCTAGGCACAAAATTGTGAAGCCACGAAGTCATTTTGCCCGGCCAAATCACATTAGGTAAACTCATCCAACTACAGAATCATGAAGTTTCCGACGAAAATTTAAGAAAATGGGAAATGAAAGGTCAAATCAACAAAACCGGGACGACAGCTTGCCCAATCACCAATAAGATTCTATTTTTAAAGCTGAATACATTAAACTAGGAAAGCCGTTTACATTTTTTTGAGTTGACATGTAAACTCCGGCCTTAGGGACGGTACAAACCATGTAACGGTCCTACGAAAGCAGTATAAAAACTACAATAGAAAGCAGAAAAAAAAAACTAGGCTAAACAACCTATCCCCCAAAACATACAGGTACAAGAAACAGGAGAACGGATGTTTAGGGAACATATAACCCAATGTAAAATCAACAAAACCGTCATCCAATATCAGGAAGTCCTAATCCTGCTCCGACTGTCATATATGCAGGGGAAAAAAAAACAAAACCAAGTCCAAAAAGAAAAAAGAAAAGAAAATAAAAACAACAAATGTTTATAGCTAATTACAAACCTAATACAAGAGTAACTAAATTACCCCCCCCCCCCAAAGCCAAACACTGCCCGTCCCGGGATAATAATTCAATAAAAATGGGGAAGGGAATAGGAGCTGCAGGAGTCCTACTGCTGTCCGGCCCGCCATAGGGGGGGGGTTGGGGAAACTGGGAGTAGTATTGGTGGAGTGGGTAGGAGGTGGGTCCACATTGGGGTCGTACTGGGGTGGCAGTTAGGGTGGTGGGAAATGGTTGACGTGGCCCTGGTCAACATGGTGCATGTGCTATCTCCATTGACCCGCTGCCAGTTGATCCATAGCGGTTCGGAGACCCGGACATATATCTAAATCTGTCAAACCGATGTCCGATTGTCGAACCTTGGTTCAATCTGATCGAACCGGAGGTGGTAGGCATGCATTTCGTCCAGGCGGTTCTCAGTGGGGTAATATCGAAGGTGCCATGGGGAGGGGTGCCAGTGCCCCGAGCTGGTGTTGAGGCATGTCTCCTGAGGGGACACACCGCCTGACTGCATTACTTGGGCCATTCGGAGGGCCTCTTCGGTCCATCCTCTACTAGTGGGATAGGGTCTGGGGGAATCCTCTAGGGGTTCACGCCTGCGGGTGGTCAAGGTAATCGGTGGAGGTGAAGGCGTTGGGAGGTAAACTAGGATAATTCTCGGAAATTCATACCAAGCTTATGCCGGCCTCTAGTGTATGTTCTCGGAAAACCGGCAGTCCGCACGTAGGGAATCTCCATCCCCCCCCCCCCCCCCGCGGGGGTTTTCTTTCAATGGGGTGCAACCCTAGCAGATAAACAATAAACAAATGGCCTCCACATAAATGAGACCCACGTGTTTGTGGCGACCTTCAGCTATCTCGGCAATCATAGCGGGCAAGGAAGAACCCGTTAAGTGTTGTAGTCTCGAGGCCAAGAGGATCAGTAAAATGGGTACATCAGTACTAACCACATCGGATCTGAGCTCACTCGTGATAGACTGCCCCAACGTCCCTCTCCTCGGGAAAGAGGCAATAGCAACGAAGACGAGGACGAATCGGAGGGCTCATTCGTAACCGTCCTATTTTATACTGTGGAATGAGGCATAGGGGTGGTACCAAGTCAGTGATACTGAAGCCACCATGGAGGCTTCATCATCGTTGGCCAACATGCTCGAGGAGCTACAAGAAACCAAGTTGTTGGGTCCCAGAGAAATGTTCATTGTTAACTGTGCCAGGGCGAGCTCATAATGGGTACCGAAGATGTGAAGCTGACCATCCCTGTTCTAGCTGTTGGGTTACTGGGGTTTCCGTACAATAACCCTGAAGTGGAAGGTGAAGGAAACTCCAGAGTGGATTCCCGGTATGTAGTGTGGTGCGGCATGGTTCGCCATTATGGTCGCCTGGCTTCATGGTAACTCCAAAGCCATGCACCCCGTACGATGTTATCCGCCATCTGAGGACACTGGTTGCAGTGTCCCAATCTCCATGCAGGGCCGGTCAAAACGAATCTGGGTGGAGCGGATGGGCCGCTTTGCAGTCTCTCGAAACGGGATGTTGGTTGAGCGGCGGTTTGGTGGTGACGGGGGTCTCCCGAACTGGAAGCTTGCAGACTTGTTTGCCCCTAGAAGCCGAGGTAGAAGACTGCGGTCTTGTGTTATTTCCTTAGAAGTTCTTGAAGAGATCATGGTTCTAAAATCAAAAATCGATGCCATTAGAACCATAGTGACAATCGTGACAAAACACCATAACATAACAAGACTCATGCAGTGAAAAAAAAAATTCTTTAATTGGGCAATTTGAGCGGAAGATTTCGGCATGACCCGTCTATTTTATCAGTCTAGCAAAGCCGCGAGGCTACCAACAGTCACCAAAACCCATGCTTTTCAACACAAATCCAAGTTTTCCACACATTCCAAGGCTTTCAAATGAGTTCAATAGAAACCACCAATGTCATGAAACCGAAAGTGCAAACTATACCAAACATTTAAACTCAACTACTAATTCAAAGTATCATATTCACCAAGTAAAAAACTTACACGAAGGGAGGAAGCATAACATCCAAACTTCCATGCTTATACCACAAATTAACGGAAAATTTCAGCAAGTCAAAACTACCCTACATATCAATCTCAAGACCCAAAGCATGTACACATCTTAAAATAGGGGCATGAATTTACTAAGTATAAACTTGAGATTGAATTTAATAACAACTAAACAAGAATTATTAACATTCACCCAAGCATAAAAACTCAGAAAAACATACTACAAATTCGTAAATTACGAAACCCTAATCTGTGTGAACGCCATTAAAAATTCAAGAAAACTTGTAAAACTGTGTTAAAGTTAGGATTTATACCTTAATAGATTGAGATGAATTGGGAAGCAAAGTAGAAAAAACGCCCAAAGAGTCCAAAATTAATCAAAAAACGCCCCAAATTTCAGAAATTTCGCGCGCCCCTATTGCTCAAATGGCAAATTTTCGAAAATGATTGAGGGTTTTGTTTGAGGGAGCCATGAGAGGATGCTTGTGTGTCAAATTGAGACTTGATTTGGTGAAATATTGAGTGAGATAGAAGAGAAAGCGAAATTTGAGTTGTGAGGTGTTAATGGCAGGTGAGGAAGCCTGAGGTGAGAGGATAGGTTGAGGTGAGAGTGACGAGACGACTAGGAGCAAAAAGGACATAAAAGGGAGTAAAGAAGTAAAAAATAACAACAAAAAATAAAAAAGAAAAATCGAGGCTGAGATGCGCCGCATAAAGGTTTATGGCGCCCGCATCTCGCTACAAAAATTCAAAGAATGGGGTACTGGGTGGTAAATGCGCCCGCATAAATTAGTTATGCGCCGCATGGAACCTTTTCAGCAACTCTTCTGGCATTTGGCGGTGAGATACGCCCACATAAAACTCTTATGCGCCCGCATCTCACTTTTTCAAAAAAATTTAGGGGTTATGGGGGTAGATGCGCCGAATTAACTCTTATGCGCTCGCATCTGCCCCAGTTTACTCGACTCATGCTTTTCCTTCCTCCGAAATTTCTTTTTACTTCACCTTGACCCTCACTTAGCTTTTTAGCTACGGGAATGCAACCGAAACCTCTCGTTACTCAACTACACCCTAAAGACACACAAAAACACAGAACATGCTAACTAAAAAAAATTACGAAAATAAACTAAAACAACACAAAAAAAAAACCTACGAAAAGAGTTAAAAAGGGATAGAAAGCTCGGGTTGCCGCCGAGAAGCGCTTGTTGGGTCCTTAGCTGACCGTGGCTCTCGGGTGGTCAATGTGAATCGGGGTTGTAGATATCGCACCTCTTCTACTAATCCAACCGCATCACCTCAAATGAGCGTTCAATCGTTGTCCGTTGACTTGAACTTTCACCTTTACCATTTTGGACTTCAACGAACCCGATTTGCTCACTACGTAACCGAAAAAGACCGCTCCACCTGGACATCAGTTTTCCAGGAAAAAATTGGACGGAGTTAATAGGAGTACCCTCACCAACTAATTCCCTCTTTTCCTGATTCTTTTGTCAGTGCCACTCTTAGTCTTTCTTTTATATTTTTGCACTATTCTATGCAGCTAAACGGACTTCATCGAGCTCATTCAGTTGAAGAAGTCGCTTTTCTCTCGCAAGCTTGGCATCCATATTCATTTCCTTGACGTACCCAGTATGCTTTGTATTCTAACTCAACGGAAGGTGACACGCCGTACCATAAATAACGAAAACGGTGTAGTGCCAATTGGGGTTTGAAAGCCGTATCAATACGCCCATCGGCATCATAGAGATTGTTAGTCCAATCCTTCCGATTTTGCAACTGTCTTCGCAGGATAGACTTGATCTCGCGATTGAAACCCTCAACTTGGCACGTTCTGTGGGTGGTATGCTAGGCTCGCTTGCTATGGTAAACACCGTACTTTGCGACACAGCTTATCTAAACTTTTCTCATGGAAATGTTCACCCATCACTGATGAAAGCTCTAGGGACTCCGAACCTAGGAAAATGACCTGTTTAAAACAACGCAAACGTATTAGAACACCAATGGGGGGTAGCAGAGCTTCCACCCATTTAGAAAACATAATCCACAGCAACTGAATGTAACGGTTTCCATTAGAGATGGTAAGGGTCCCATATAGTCATACCCCAAACATCAAAGATTTCAACTTCCAATATACCGTGTTTGCGGCATTTCGTGCCTTTGTGAGATGTTACCTGTTCGTGGCACGAATCACAAGACATAATAAAGGCTCTCGCATCTGTAAGATCGTGGCCAATAGAAACCTGATTCCAAGACTTGAACATCGTCTTGGAGGGTCCAGCATGACCATCATGGGTGATGAATGGCAATGGTGAAGGACACATATAGTCCATTCCGGAACACATTTCCTGTATAAACCATCTGCACACTCACGAAACAAGTTAGGATCATCCAAAAATATCGCTTACCAACATCGTGCAAAAATTTCTTTTTCTGTGATAAGTCAAATCGAGGGTAAAACACCCCTACAACATAATTAGACGAAATCAGCAAACCAAGGGGAATGCACACAAACAGCAAACCAATGTTCATCGGGAAAGAATCGTCAATGGGGGTAGAGATCTCCCCATCATCCATACCGTATCCTCGATAAGTGTCAGCTAACACTTTCTTGCTCCCTTCTTATCACGAATCTCGAGGTCAGTTTGTCAAAACTGCTTGAAGCAGCAAAATCCAACGAATAAGCTCGGTTTTTGCTTCCTTCTTCCCAAGTAGATATTTAAGAGTGTCATGGTCAGTATAAACATAAACTTTCGAACCTACAAGATAAGCACGAAATTATCTAAGGCATAAACTATAGCAAGCAGCTCCTTTCCGTGGTGGCATAATTAACTTGAAGCTTCATCTAAAGTTTACTGGCATAATAAATAGCGTGCAGACTTTATCTTTCCTTTGACATAAAACCGCACCAACGCAAAAACCATCCAGCATCACACATTATTTCGAAAGTAAATCCAATCAGGGGACTGTATAATAGGTGCCGAAATTAGTGCGTTTTTTATCATATTAAAGGACTCAAGACACGCATCAGTGAATTTAAATATCAGCATCTTTAGCAGCAGTGAGAGTTAGTGGTTTCGCAATTTTAGAGAAATCCTTAATAAAACTGCGATAAAAACCAGCATGACCCAAAAAAACTTCTTACCACCTTTTACATTCACTGGATGGTGCCAGTTGCTCATTATTTGTATTTCGCCTTATCACCTCAATGCCACGTTCGGAGACCAAATGTCCCAAAACTACTCCTTCATTGACCATGAAATAACACTTTTCCAATTAAAACCAGATTCACCTGTTCACATCTTTCGAGAATGTTTAGTCAAGTTAGCAACATGAATCAAATCAGAGCCGTAAACACTAAAATCATCCATGAAGAATTCCATAATAGACTCTTGACTCAGAAAAAAAAATGCTATACAACGTTGAAAAGTAGCTGGTGCATTACATAAACCAAAAGACATTCTACCAGACAAAAGTACATAGGACATGTAAAGGTCGTTTCTCCCTATCATCAGGATAGAGGGGATCTGAAAGAAAAACCGAATATCCATCAAGATAACAGAAATACTTATTCTTAGACTAATCTTTCCACATTTGATCAATAAAGGAAGGGGGAAATGGTCTTTTTTAGTTGAACATCCAATTTCCGATAATCAATACAATCCTGCCATCCGTGACAACTCTAGTAGGGAATAGTTCATTTTTTCATACAACAACAGTTGTCCTCCTTTCTTAGGGGATACCCTGTAGGGACTTACCCACTGAAATCCGGCACCGAGTAAAATACCGTGCATCTAGAAGTTTAAGGCCCTCCTTCTTCACTACCTCCTGCATGTGGATTCAAACGTCGTTGACCCTGGATACAAGGTTTGTGACCTCTCTAAATGAATTCTATGCATACAAAAATCAGGACTAATACGGTCAAATCATCAATAGTATAGCCAATAGCTTTCTTATGAGATTTAAGTACACATAAAAGTTTATTAATTGACTATCATTAAGAGAAGCACTAACAATGACGCGGGTAAAACTTCTATCATCGGAAAAGCATATCTCAAGTGAGAGGGGTAGGGTTTCATCTAAGGTTGGGTTACCTCTTTACAGAACAAACCTCTTGAGGTAACTCAATAAACTCCGGCTCTCTTCCGAGTTCAATTCCTCACAATAATAATCCTGGACTAAGCATCAGCATCGATGTACCTTCACCTGCATCAACATCAAGACAAACAACGGCCTCCAGAAGATCTTTTGTAGTAGATCGAGGCATATCATCAAATACAATCTCATCAATGACATCGATAGCATAACATGATGTTCCATCATTGGACTCTTAAGAGCAGCATTAAGATTAAAGGTAACTTTATCATCCCCTACAGACAAGGTCAAACTACCATTTTTGACATCGATAACAGCACCTGGCAGTGTGTAAGAAAGGTCTAACAGAATGATTGGGATGTGAGCATCCTATCCATATCTAACCAACAAAAATCAACAGGTGATAAAGAATTTCCCGACTCTCACCGGGACATCCTCTCTAATACCTTAAGGTATTTCACCTGTCCTATCTGCCATCGCAAGGTAATGTTAGTAACCTTTAAAGCACCCATATCAAGCTTTACAAATAGACAGTGGGCATAACACTAACACTGGCTCCTAAATCACATAATGCTGTCGATAAACAGGGGGCCAATGTTACAGGGAATAGAAAAACTTCCTGGGTCCTTTAGTTTGGTGGTGACTTGTTTTGCAATATGGCACTGCACTCCTCCGTGAGTGCTACGGTCTCCACCACACTCCTTCGCTTTCCTGCTAAAATGTCTTTCAAAAATTTAGTGTAAGTAGGAACTTGAGTGATCAATCATAAATGGAACAGTAACTTGCAGATTCTACAATAGCTAAAAATTTACTGAATGGTTATCGTTCTTACTCCTGGCCACCCTGTTCGGAAAGGGCAACCTAACCTGTGGCTCTGATAGTGTCAATCGATGTGTCATCTACCTCTCCTTAGGTGCTTCAGATCCTTATCTGGAACTGTGTCTAAATCTTCAATCACCACATCATGGTCTTCTCAGCTCCACCTGAAACACCAGAATTAACATATCAGTAGGCATTTTCGGCCTTCATAAGCAGCTCCACTCCTCAAGGTAATGACATGACATGGTCATTGGGGGATTCTGTGATGCCTGTGATGCTGGGGTGTGGGTTGTTGGAAGGGGCTGGTTGCCTTTGAGCAGTTGATTGCGCAATCTGAGCTATTGAGTTTCAAGTGCTTGTATGAGCCTGCATCGCCTCCATATTTTTTTGCATTTGCAACATCATATTCTTCAACTACGAGATTCTCCACTAGGTTGGGGTGGCATTGGCGGTGCTGATAGTGGTGGCATGCTGAAACCTGGTGGGTGTGGTGGTACATATCACTGCATCTGCTGGGTGCCTGCTGAGGTGGCATGCTTGATGAGGATTCTGGACATGTGCTGTTGTTCTTGTAAGAAAAGTATGGGTGATCCTTCCAGCCGGATTGTATGTATTAGATATGGGATTGTTCTTGTAGGCTTGAAAGGCACATACTTTGCTCTACTGGACTAGTACAAGACTGGGAATTATGACCGAAAGAACCACATGAATCACATAAAGATCAGTGCATCCCGAAAGTGCGCTACAGGTGAGGTGGGGAGCTGTATTACCAATCTTATCAAGCTTCTGACTTATGGCATTATCGGTGCAGTAAACTCTCATACTTATCATCAACTACATGTTTCCCACCTTCTTGATGCCCTCTGGTTACCAAAACTGTGACTGTAAGTGAGTGGCCAATTCATGCAATCGCGTTCATATGCCAGAGTGAATTATTGGTTCTAAATCGACCATTAGCAGCAGAATCTAGCAAAGCCTACTTTCATTA
>PYUH01000831.1:709479-738934 GCA_016808085.1 Suaeda aralocaspica
CCCAACTCATTGTAGAATGATTGAACTAGGAACCATTTCTCAAGCCCATGATGAGGACACATTCTCAATAACTCCTTAAACCGTTCCCAAGCATCATATAGTGACTNGTAGCCTTTGCCAGTTAAACACACCATCGTGCTTGGAATCGCTTGACTGCCACAACCACAATTTCAACCTAGCTTGCAATTCCTACACACCACCCCTATAAGATGTGTATAAGAGAAAACAATTAATGGTAGCCATATTGAGATCATTCAACCAGGTTCTAGCCTTGTCTTTCAATGAAAATGGAAACATTCGCCTTCTGATGTAGTCCTTAGAGACATTCATTTGCTTGATAGTATCACAGTATTGAAGGAAATTCTGTAAGTGTAAGTTCGGATCTTCCTTCAATGTCCCTGAAAACTGATTTCGTTCAACCATGTTCACAAGAGCCGTTTTCAGTTCAAAGTTAGCAGCATCGGTATCGGGTACTGAATAACCTCCAGCCATAGACTCTGTACTAGGCAAGTAATAGTCTCTCAATGAACGGGCCGCAGGTGGCGGTGGTGGAGGTGGTGGTCCTCTACCCTGTCCTTCTCCTTCGGCAGCCATTTCAACTTCTAAATACCCTTCAAACAGCGGATTGAAGGTGAACTCGAAAAACTGAGACAAGTCAGAAACAGATCCCTCCACAGAACGGGGAAGAAAAATTCGGCGTCTACTACGTCTCAACCGCTTCAAACATACTCGCTCGGGCTCAGGGAAAATGAAAGTATCAGGCTCCTGGTCGTTTTGCATAAACCTATGAACCTGCACACAATAGAAACTCCGAGCAAAGATAAGAAACAGCCCCAAAGAACTGAATAGTTCTTTGAGACTAAGAAAAATAAAAATAAAACAGTATAAACCCGACTAATAGAATTAAAAATTGCTTCCCCGGCAACGGCGCCAAAATTTGATGAGGCTATCGCACACCTATCAAAAATAAACCAAACGACACTAACTAATGTAGCTAGGGAAGTAAGGATCGAATCCTCAGGGAAGCAATTGAACTCTATTAGTTCTAAAAAGCTTAAACCGTACAAAGGGCCTTGGTCGAGAAATGTTGACTAACTAACTGACTACTGACTAACTACTAATTAATTATGGGAAATGACGAATATTAAAACCAATAAATTAAGTCTAGGGTCATTCGGGTCACCAGGAACAACTAATGGATTCACTAACAAAGACGTTCAATCTCACAACTATCGTCAAATTAGGGCTCACTAATTCTCTCGAATCTAGACTCCCTCGAAACTCATCTAGCGGCTCTCGCTCATGCCTAGACTAATTCCGCCTATTATTCAGTGGTCTTATTGTGGTATTTTTACCTCTCGGCATCAAATTCAACAATTACCAAAATTACAACTAAATCTGCGCACAATTCAATTGTAAACGAAAAACCCAATAATAGGAAATTGACTACTAATTGTGGAATTGAAACAACCTAATTTAGTTAGTCCATTAATTAATCAAGGTTTCCCTAACCCTAGAAATTAGACTACTCACTCATGATTATGAAAATTAAAGCAAGCATAATTGTAAAATTCATAGTTGAGTTCATGAAGTAATTGACCAATAAACTAATTAACATCAACATTTAACTAAATTAACTAGACTAAAGAAACTAAAAAGCATAAATTAAACTAAAATAAAGAACAAAAGTAAAAGGATTACCAAATTGAAGAATAAATTGAAGACTTGAATTGAATTGAAATTTTATTGTCAAGAACAAAAACCCTAATTCCCAAATTAATTTGAGAGAGAAAAAGTGCTTAATAATAAAACCTAAGAGAGTAATTCTAAATTATGAAAGCATAAGTTATTTTTGCCTAGAAAGTCGTGCCTATTGTACCCAAAGTTGGGCTTACAAAGCCTAACTACGAAGAAAATAAAAGAAGAATAAAAATTCCGGAAAATCGGCTGATGCGGGCGCATAGGAGATTTATGCGCCCGCATCAAACCTCCAGAGAGCCTTCTCAGCTGAAATCCTCCTTAAATGCAGGTGCATAGAGGATTTGTGCGCCCGCATAGATACCTCAGAAGCTATTTTTTCCTTTTCTTCTTATTTCTTCACGATTTCTTTTAGACTCGTTTACATAGCTTTTTGGCACGCACTTTCATGCATCTTCATTCTTATCCCGTCCAAGCTTTCCGGCTTCGTTCCGAGCCTCGGTTTCCGTGCCTAAAATTACAAAACACACCAAAACCGAGCATAATAATCGCAAATGATAAAATCAAACTAAAAAGCTCTAAAATTGCCGGAAATCAATCAAACTTGGTGAGACACTTCAAATTAGCTAAAGAACATCAAATGAGCTAAAATAAAGTCTGAATAACAACCACTAGGCATAAAATTGGCCCGAAACAAGGGAGAAAAACACTATAGAAACCGCACATATCATGAGTCATAACATTGTTAAACCGGTTAATCACGTAAAGTGAAAGAGGATTCGCACCAAAACTCTTGGAATGTATGTACCTTGAGTATGAACAATGGGGGGAGTCGTATGGAACAATGATCTATGACTTCTAATTGGAGTACAACACATTGTACTCTTTTATATTTTTAATGCGCTGGAATTCCGTCACTTTATGTGACATAGGTAATACCTTCTTGGAGTTGCTCCCAAGTTGGTGCCCAATAGGCGATTTTAAAAGGAAGGAAACCCATTCGATGTGAAATCTAAAGTTTAAATTTAATAATTAATTTGTTTAAGTTGAGTCTATGCACAGGTTAAGATTTGTCAACGGTAAGGTGTGTATGCTTTTATTTCAATTTATGTTGTTCTTCTTGCATAGTCTTTAGTAGTTTTGTACTCAGCTTTGCTGACTGTTTGTTTTGTGTGCATGTCTTTGTCTTGGACTTGGCCCTACGATGACCCATTTGTTGGCGAGTAGTTGTCTAGAATAAGAAAAGCTGGAAGTATAAGTGGGCATAAGTCATTCATGCTGGGCTGGGGTGAGAACGCTTGCTGTGTAGTCTTTGTAGCTTCCTAATTTATTTGCTTATGGAGTTATCTAACTATCATTGGATGTTGTTTTATTTTCGACGTTTAAGTTTTTGGTTTTGAAGGGCCATTAATATGGTTCCGAAGTGTGATAAAGTTTTAAGTTGATTTTCTTTTGGTTTTTGTTGATTTTTGTTTGAGTTTGTTTTTGAGGTTCAAGTTTTAAATTGGTTTTGGTTTTTCTAAGACTTCCGCTGTAGTACTTTGATAAATGTCTTAACTGTTATCACGGTGGCGGTAATACTTTTGTTTTGTTATTTAGGAGTTTTATAATTATACTTCTTTAATATCTATAATACGTGATGTGAATTTCGTATGAATACAAAAATTCACAAAGGTAAGGACTAAACCCACGAATTTCTAAAGGCTAAGCCACCGAAATTCTTAAATTTTGGTTGATTAGCTAGTCTTTGATTAAAGCCTAAGCACCCTCAAAGCCACTACTTAATCCACGCACAAGAGTATAAAGGAATTTCCACCAACTCTCAATTTTTCGGATATTTTGTTTTCAAGTAAACAAATAAAACTTTTATTCAATTCTCAAATCTGATTTTTCAACCTAATGTTGAGACTATTTATAAGAATAATCATCAACCAAAATCCTAACAAAAGAAGCTAAAAATACACGCAAAAAATAAGATAAACATGCCCCTAATGACAACTCAAGATAAGATTGCCACATCATCACTTCATCTTGATCTTATTTTGCTAACAAACTCTATCTAATCAAGATTCTATCCTAACAAACTTCCTAAAAAACTAATAAACAAGATAATTAGCAAATTACAACCAAAAATACATAAGAAATCTAAGGACCCAAATCTTCAAGAAAATCGTCAAAATCTCGCCCAAAGCTTGCTTCAATATTTGCGCAATTTTTAAGATTTGCTTCAAATCTTTAAGAAACCTTTCAAGATCCAATCTTTTAATCAAGAAACCTTCAAGAAGTCATTTCTCATTTCTTTAAGGTTGTAAATGATGATCAAGACTCCACAAGAAATAAAAGACTCAATGCCTTAAATGACAAAAACCCTTTCAAGTGAAGTGGGAGAAAACTCATAGGCAAAACCAACTTATTCCCCTTATCCACCATATCTTTCACTTGATTTGCGTGCCCACCTAGATATGTGTGACCATGCGCAAAATCCTAACCCATGGTTGCACCCTTCTTTATAGCTTCAATCAAACCTTCGAAGTTGTGATCAATATTTGTATCATCCTCCCCTTCTTCTAAAGAGTTTGTCCTCAAACCTCGAAGTTGATGATCAGAAGTATAAGGAGTCAAATCACCAATGTTAAATGTAGCATAGACCCCATATTCACCTGGAAATTCCAATTGATAAGCATTATCACCAATCTTCTTCAAAACCTTGAATGGACCATCACACCTAGGCATGAGCTTGTTCTTGTGTTTGTTAGGGAATCTTTCCTTCCTTAGGTCTAGCCAAACCAAGTCTCCTTCCTTGAATGTATGTTGATGGTGATGCTTATCTGCATGAGTCTTGTATTGATCGTTCGCCTTCTCAATTCTAGCTCTCACTTGTGCATGGAGCTTTTGCATATACTCAATCTTTGCCGATGCATCTTTGTGCACCAACTCACCCTTTGGAATATCAACATGATCAATAGGTAACTTTGGATTCACCCCATATACGACCTTAAATGGCGAGTGTTTTGTAGCAAATGTAGGTGACCTATTGTAGGCAAACTCCGCATGTGCAAGCTTCAAATCCCAATCCTATTGTGTCTTGCTCACCAAACCACGCAACAATACTCAAAGAGTTTTATTTGTGACTTCTGTTTGCCCATCAGTTTGAGGATGATATGATGTACTAAAGAGAAATTTCGTGCCAAATAGCTTCCATAGAGACTTCCAAAAATAACTCATGAACTTTGTATCTCTATCACTTACAATTGTCTTAGGAATTCCATGAAGTCTCACAATGTCCCTGAAATACAAATCTGCAAAATTCATAGCATCATTAGTTTTATAGCAAGGTGTGAAGTGTGCCATCTTCGAAAATCTATCCACTACAACCATGATAGAATCCTTGCTTCTTGCAGTTCTAGGTAATCCCACAATGAAATCCATGAATACATCTTCCCAAGGACCTTCAAAAATAGGCAATGGCGTGTAATGACCTTGATGAAACGAAGCCTTTGCTAATTGACAAATAGCACATTGAGATATGATAGCTTCAACATCAACAATCATCTTAGGCCAATAGAAGTGTTCTTGTAACATGTTAAGAGTTTTAGTAACGCCAAAATGCCCTGCTAACCCTCCACCATGCGCTTCTCTAACAAACAACTCTCTAATTGAACACTTAGGTACACACAATTGATTACCTTTGAATAAGAACCCATCATGCATCACAAAAGATCCCACAACACCCTTGTCCATTTGTTGCAATATAGGACCGAAACTATTATCATGCTCATAGTATGTTTTGATCATGTCTACACCAAGTAACTTGCAATTCAACACACTAATAAGAGCATACCTTCGTGAGAGAGCATCTGCAACAACATTAGACTTGCCTTCTTTGTACTTTGATGAAAAGTAAAAAGATTGTAGGAACTCCACCCACTTGGCATGTCTAGGATTCAACTTTTGCTGGCCATTAATATGCTTCAAAAATTCATGATCAGAATGTAGAATGAAGTGGTGAGGTCTGAGATAATGACTCCAATGATCAAGAGCTCTAACAATTGCATAAAACTCCTTATGATCATAAGTAGAATAGTTCAATCTTTCTCCATTCAATTTCTCACTAAAATAAGCAATAAGCCTCTTCCCTTGAACCAATACTACTCCAATCCCCACATTACTTGCATCCGTTTTAACTTCAAAAGGTCTTGTAAAGTCAGGTAATGCAAGAATAGGCGTGTTGCGTAGCATCTCTTTGATCCTCTCAAAGGCTTTTTGCGCCTCTTTACTCCACTCAAAAGTTTTGTCTTTCTTTATGCACTCGGTCATGGGAGCTACAATAGATGAGAAATTCTTCACAAATATCCTATAGAACGAAGCTAAACCATGAAAAGTACGAACCTCAGTGACATTAGTTGGAGTAGGCCAAGTTCTGGTTGCTTCCACCTTTGTTTGATCCATAGAGACTCCATCTTTTGAGACCACATACCACAAACACGTGACACTAGGAACCATGAAATAGCACTTTTCGAGCTTCCCATACAGTTTTTATTGCCTTAAAGTTTCGAACACACTCCTTAGATGATGTAGATGATCCTCATTGCTTCTACTATAAACCAATTTATCATCTAAGTAAACAACAACAAACTTTCCAAGGTATGGCTTCAATACTTCATTCATGAGTCTCATGAAGGTACTAGGTGCATTAGTAAGACCAAAAGGCATGACTTACCATTCATAAAGCCCTAACTTAGTCTTGAAAGCCGTTTTCCACTCATCACCTTCTTTCATGCGAATTTGATGATACCCACTCCTAAGATCAATCTTTGTAAACACATTAGACCTATACAATTCGTCAAGCAAATCGTCTAAACTTGGAATTGGGAATCTATATTTGATGGCGATGTTGTTGACTGCTCTTGAATCAATACATATTCTCCAAGTGCCATCTTTCTTAGGAAAGATCAAAGTAGGAACCGCGCAAGGACTCATACTTTCTCTCACATATCCACCTTCCATTAGCTCCTCAATTTGCCTTTGAGTCTTCTTTGTTTCCTTTGGATTACATCTATAAGCTGGCTTGTTTGGAATTTGAGCCCCAGGAACAAGATCTATTTGATGCTCAATGCCCCTCATAGGTGGTAATCCTGGTGGTAGATCATCCGTAAACACATCTTCAAATTCATGCAACAAAGGCTTCAAAATTTGTGAAATGGATGAGGAACCTTCTTGTACTTCCTTGGCCATGAGAACAAAGACTTGATAACAAGAATTCAACTCCCTTTCCACCTCCCTAGCACTCGTCAAAAACGCCCCCTTTTTGTTCTCCATAGTCTCTTGCTTCTTAACATTCACAACCCTCAATGGGTTCAATGCAATAGGGTTGGCATGGGCATGCTTCTTGATGACATAAACATTAGTTCTACCATAATATTGAACAAATCTATCATATTGCCAAGGTCTTCCAAGTAGAATATGGCACGCATCCATAGGACAAACATCACATAGCATACTATGTTCAAATCGTGCAGTTTTGAATGATATTAAAGCTTGTTTGGTTACCTTAACATCACTAGTATTGCTTAGCAAATGCAGCTTACACTATGCCAAAAGTATGAAATAAAAGCACCTAAATTAAAGCACTTTGTAAAAAGTGTTGTAATTTGTTTTCATTAAAAGCGCGTCTTTTATAAATGCGGTTATTTAGGTGCTATATATTAGTATTTACTAATAAGATAGCACCTAAGGAAGTGCTGTTAATAAAGTGCTATAATTTAGTATTTGTAAATTTGAAAAAAAAATAACCATAACACTTATGTATTGTAAATTAGCATTATTAAAAACCACAAAATAATAGCACATTAAAGAGCACTATGCCACTATTAATTGGGTGGTATATATGGAAAAATAAATTAATTAAATTAAAGTAAAGTAAATTAAAGTTTTAAAAACCACTATCAAAACCGTTCTACCTCAACAAATTAAGCAGCAAAAATGCAAAATCTGTTTCATAAAAAAAGAAAGAAAAAAAAAAAAAAAAAAAAAAAAAACCAAAAATCNAAAAACCCAAAATCTGATTTCCTAAAGGAACTCTGATAAATCTCCTAACCTATAAAACCCAAACGAACTCATCAGTAAATTAATTACCAAACTCAGATAAAGAAACTCACGAGCAATTTATAGTAGCTTCCTTCTACCTTCAAATTACAGTAGTTGTTCTCCAATTGAAATCACGAGCAATGTCATTGAAGCAATTTCGTTGTTTTTGGGAGTATTGGAGTGTTGAAGCAATTTCGTTGAAGCAATCACGAGCAATTTATTGGAGTGTTGAAGCTAGATCGAAAACAAGGTATGTATTTGCCCTTTGTTGTTTTGATTATGCTATTAATTCTGAAAATTATCTAATTCACTCATATTTAAAAGTTGAAGTTTGGGTTTGATATGTTGATTCAATTCTATATAATTTTTTGAATACTGTTTTCTGTATAACTCTTTGAATACTGTTTTCTGTATAGTTTTGTTGCGCTTTGGGTGAGTGAATGTGTGAGTGAGTGAGTGTGTGAGTGTGAGTGAGTGACTTTGTGTGTCACTGAGTGAATGTGTGTGTCAATGAGACTATCCTGGGGTCACTCAGTTTTAATAGACCAGTTTAGGTTGAAAAAACCAGTCTATTAATCTATCCTAGGGTCTATTCTCATGGGTCACTCCATACTTTGGTGATAAGTGAAATACAGTGCCTGAAAGATATATGGACTTAACCTTTGTGCACACTACACAGTTTGATGATTGCCAAGCTTACCATACTTATTGAGTTAATGAATGTCTGAATGGGATTCATACGATTAAAGGAAAAATGGGATGTTGAGCCATACTTGGTGCACGAGCTCTTTGTAGGCTTGGTCAATAGTTCAACCAGTGTTTGCTGTGTCGAAATCGCTGACGACTTAGCTTGGCCGCATCCTAGTAGTGAGTCTGCAGACATATATGTAGCAAGTCTTTATCCTGAATTATAACATTTCATGTCATGCATTTCTTGTGATCTTGCTGTGTTGTACTGTTTCCCACCATGCTAATAATCTAGTATGCTTCTTGCCAGTCCAGAAAAATGCTTCTTCCCACCATGAAATTACAGGCTCAATGGGAGAGTAATAGACATAATTTAACAAAAAGAAAAATAATTAAGTGTGATACGTGTAGTTTTTTATGAAACTTCAAATAATTATAAACATTATCATAATAGAAAAGCTATTTATTAATAGATACATTAATCACTCAAGTCAAACAAAGAAAAGTGATATTATTCTATCTTAAGTGTGAAAGAAAGAAAACTAATTAAGTAATTAATACCATGAAATTATAGGCTAAATGGGAGAGTAATAGACATAATTTAACAAAAAGAAAAATAATTAAGTGTGATACGTGTAGTTTTTTATGAAACTTCAAATAATTATAAACATTATCATAATAGAAAAGCTATTTATTAATAGATACATTAATCACTCAAGTCAAACAAAGAAAAGTGATATTATTCTATCTTAAGTGTGAAAGAAAGAAAACTAATTAAGTAATTAATACCATGAAATTATAGGCTAAATGGGAGAGTAATAGACATAATTTAACAAAAAGAAAAATAATTAAGTGTGATACGTGTAGTTTTTTATGAAACTTCAAATAATTATAAACATTATCATAATAGAAAAGCTATTTACCTGAAATATATAGTAGAAATAAATCAACTTTAGCATCCTAACCTGCATATTAAACTAAACTAAGCAATGAAACTCAATAAAAAAACATGTATATCACAAAAAATTGGACAACACCTCCCCTAAATTAGACAAAACCACTCAACTTTGAGTTGGTTTCAAACCTGCATTCACCCCACCATATCTCAACTACGCCATTCCTTGATCCTAAAAAAGCCAAATATAATCAATCACAAAGCCAATAGTTCATTCTCCCCCAGCACTTATTTATTTCATAATTCACAATGAAACTAAGATAAAGAAAGGAAAGAAGAAACTTAGCCGGTTTTACGACGTGCAGTAGCTGATCGAATTCTGTTTTACTAGTGACTCAATTTCTTTTTTCTTGTTATTATTGTTCTACTATTGTTCCATTCTTAAAAGTGTAAACAGAGTTAGTTGCTCCACCAACAAATGAAGTATAAGAGTGTAAACAATAATAATGTTGGTTTTATATACTTATAATTAAAGAGAGAGTCTTATCATAATAATAGGAGAAAGTCATAAAACATAATGGAGATGTTACAAGGTATCATAATATGTTGGCTTAAATACTAATAATGCAATCAGGCTGTCCTAAACTCACCCAAAAGAACATCATGATACTTTAAACATGTTTCATTCTCTTATTCAACCAACTCTATCTATGCTTTGTTGATAGCTGTTGATGATTGATGATTCAAACTCGCACACTCCATCAAAAGATCATAGCCGTAGAAATGGTTCCCAAGCACCTAAAGTAACAAAAAAAAATGATTCCTCTCATGCGTCATCAAAGTTACAGCCACGTAAATTGGATGTCAATGACCAGGCTAAAATTTCCTTATCTAGAAACTCTTCCAGCAACCCTTCAAATGTTTTATAAGTATACATCGAAGATGAACCATGATTAGCAACATGATATTGTTATTGACATTGATATTGATGGTCAAAACCAACAAATTTTTATTGGCTAAGAGGACATATATCAACTTGTTGCACAAGAAGCTGGTTTTTGTCATATTTTGACTTATATCGCGTATGTATTAGTTAGCATCTTTGATTGTGATTTTCATGATTTGTCATATTATAAGTGGTTTGTTATTTGCATTTTTGAAGGATGTGCCATCGTTGGTGCCAAATGCTTGGATTAGTGAGTTTGTTTGGCTTCTTATGTCCCAGTAGAATATCTCCCATAGCACAATTCAAAAAGGGAGAGATGAAAAGGGCAAATGAACACAAGATGGCAAGAGCTCGATACATTTCACACACATTTTCTCAAAGTAGCAAGTAAAGGAAGAGCCTTCATTTCACCATAT
The DNA here is from genome assembly GCA_016808085.1 of Suaeda aralocaspica. Classification (NCBI taxonomy): domain Eukaryota; kingdom Viridiplantae; phylum Streptophyta; class Magnoliopsida; order Caryophyllales; family Amaranthaceae; genus Suaeda; species Suaeda aralocaspica. Next base: position 720,209 of record PYUH01000831.1, read on the forward strand.
AGCGCTGGGTATGAAATTAAACTTTGTCAAAGTTAAATGTCATAAACTATAGAAAGTAGTACGTATTTCTTATTTGTGTATACATATGATCTTAATTTTACTGTTAATGTTATTCTAGTGATAGGCGCCATTGGGTGTTGTCTATAGTTAATCCGTTCAACAATGCTGTTTATTTTGTACAATGAAAAAAACAAGGATACAGGAAACCACTACAAGAAAACAGCTTATTTGCGACGGAAAAATTCCGTCGGAAAAACCTTAAATTCCGTCGGAAAACGTGTTTGTGACGGAATTCCGTCGCAAACCGGTCGTCGCTATTCCCGTTCGTCGCAAATTGTTGGTTTTTGCGACGGAATTTCTGTCGCAGCTTTCTTGCGACGGAATTTTCCATCGCAAAATTAAAGATTTGGGACGGAATTTTCCATTGCAAATTTGCGAGGGAAAATTCCATTGGAAATTTGCGAGGGAATTTTCCTATCGCAAATTCCCCATTTAGCAGCCATTTAATTTTACCTTTTTTTTTGCGACGATAAATTCCGTCGGAAAAGTTTTAAGAAATTCTTATATGAAAATTTTCGACCAATATTTCCGTTGGAATTTTGCAATTTCTTTTTAAAAAGACTACTTCAAACCCTAATTCGTACCTGCAAATCTATATATAGACCATAACCATTTCCGTTCTGTTGCGACGATAAATTCCGTCGCAAACTATTTAAAACATAAATAAATTAATTTGTGTCTTACAACTACCATTAAATACTACCATAACAAGTTTAACAATAATAATAATTGCATACAACTAAACTATATATCCATTCAATAATACCATAATACGATATATCATGAAACACAAGTAATACGATTACCACCGTTTTGGGCTCAAATCCACTCAAAAAGGATCCAAAATCACGAGAAATGGCTACTACCATGGCCAAGTCAGTAGTTGTTCTTCATCTAAGCTTATAACTAAGTAAAACATTCCTAATTAGCATATTTGCAAGTGTATAAGTCCTTAAGTTAAGTTAAAAGTCAACTTCCAAGTGTTTTGGATTCAATATCACCCAAAATGACTCAAAACTCCTCAAAATGGCTATTTACTTGCCCATTTTGTTACCGTCTCTTCAATTAAGCTTATAAGTACCTTTAACATTCATATACTGCATATTTAGAGGTGTCTATGTTTTTAATTTATTGAAATGTGGCATTACAACCGTTTTGGGTTCAAATTCACTAAAAAGGCTCCAAAATCACAAACAGTGGCTAATATCATGGCCAAGTCGCTAGTTGTTCTTTATTTAAGCTTATAACTAAGTTAAACATTCCTAAATAGCGTATTTACCAGTGTATAAGTCCTCAAGTTAAGTTAAAAGTCAACTTCCAAGTGTTTTGGGCTCAATATCACCCAAAATGACTCAAAACACCTCAAAATGGCTATTTACTTGCCCATTTCATTACCGTCTCTTCAATTAAGCTTATAATTACCTTTACCATCCATATACTGCATATTTAGAGGTCTCTATGTTTTTTAATTTATTGAAATGTGGGATTACAACCGTTTTGGACTCAGATTCACTCAAAATAACTCCAAAATCACGAAAAGTGGCTAATATCATGGCCAAGTCAAGCGTTGTTCTTCATTTAAGCTTATAACTAAGTAAAACATTCCTAAATAGCGTATTTACAAGTGTATATGTACTCAAGTAAAGTTAAAAGTGAACTTCCAAGTGTTTTGGGCTCAATATCACCCAAAATGACTCAAAACACCTCAAAATGGTTATTTGCTTGTCCATTTCATTACCGTCTCTTCAATTAAGCTTATAAGTACCTTTAACATTCATATACTGCAAATTTAGAGGTGTCTATGTTTTTAATTTATTGAAATGTGACATTACAACCGTTTTGGGCTCAATTTCACTCAAAAAAGCTCCAAAATCACGAAAAGTGGCTAATATCATGACCTAGTCGCTAGTTGTTCTTTATTTAAGCTTATGACTAGGTAAAACATTCCTAAATAGCGTATTTACAAGTGTATAAGTCCTCAACCTAAGTTAAAAATCAACTTCCAAGTGTTTTGGGCTTAATATCACCTAAAATGACTCAAAACACCTCAAAATGGCTATTTACTTACCCATTTCATTACCGTCTCTTGAATTAAGCTTATAAGTACTTTTAACATTCATATACTGCATATTTAGAGGTGTCTATGTTTTTAATTTATTGAAATGTGTCGTTACAACCATTTTGGGCTCAAATACACTCAAAAAGGTTCCAAAATAACGAAAAGTGGCTAATATCATGGCCAAGTCAAGAGTTGTTCTTCATTTAAGCTTATAACTAAGTAAAACATTCCTAAATAGCGTATTTACAAGTGTATATGTCCTCAAGTAAAGTTAAAAGTGAACTTCCAAGTGTTTTGGGCTCAATATCACCCAAAATGACTCAAAACACCTCAAAATGGTTATTTCCTTGTCCATTTCATTACCGTCTCTTCAATTAAGCTTATAAGTACCTTTAACATTCATATACTACAAATTTAGAGGTGTCTATGTTTTTAATTTATTGAAATGTGACATTACAACCGTTTTAGGCTCAATTTCACTCAAAAAAGCTCCAAAATCACGAAAAGTGGCTAATATCATGACCAAGTCGTTAGTTGTTCTTTATTTAAGCTTATAACTAGGTAAAACATTCCTAAATAGCGTATTTACAAGTGTATAAGTCCTCAACCTAAGTTAAAAATCAGCTTCCAAGTGTTTTGGGCTTAATATCACCTAAAATGAATCAAAACACCTCAAAATGGCTAATTACTTGCCCATTTCATTACCGTCTCTTGAATTAAGCTTATAAGTACCTTTAACATTCATATACTGCATATTTAGAGGTGTATATGTTTTTAATTTATTGAAATGTGACATTACAACCGTTTTGGGCTCAATTTCACTCAAAAAAGCTTCAAAATCACGAAAAGTGGCTAATATCATGACCAAGTCGCTAGTTATTCTTTATTTAAGCTTATAACTAGGTAAAACATTCCTAAATAGCGTATTTACAAGTGTATAAGTCCTCAACTTAAGTTAAAAGTCAACTTCCAAGTGTTTTGGGCTTAATATCACCTAAAATGACTCAAATCACCTCAAAATGGCTATTTGCTTGCCCATTTCATTACCGTCTCTTCAATTAAGCTTATAAGTACCTTTAACATCCATATACTGCATATTTTGAGGTCTCTATGTTTTTTAATTTTTTGAAATTTGGCATTACTACCGTTTTGGGCTTAAATTTACTCAAAAAAGATCCAAAATCACGAAAAGTGGCTAATATCATGGCCAAGTCACTTTTTGTTCTTCATTTAAGCTTATAACTAAGTAAAAAGTTCCTAAATAGCGTATTTACAAGTGTATAAGTCCTCAAGTTAAGTTAAAACTCAACTTCCAAGTGTTTTGGCCTCAATATCACCCAAAATGACTCAAAACAGCTCAAAATGGCTATTTACTTGCCCATTTTATTATCGTCTCTTCAATTAAGCTTATAAGTACCTTTAACATACATATACTGCATATTTAGAGGTCTCTATGTTTTTTAATTTTTTGAAATGTGGCTTTACAACCGTTTTGGCTCAAATTTACTCAAAAAAGATCCAAAATCACAAAAAGTGGCTAATGTCATGACCAAGTCACTTGTTGTTCTTCATTTAAGCTTATAACTAAGTAAAACATTCCTAAATCATGTATTTACAAGTGTATAAGTCCTCAAGTTAAGTTAAAAGTCAACTTTCAAGTGTTTTGGGCTCAATATCACCCAAAATGACTCAAACCACCTCAAAATGGCTATTTACTTGGCCATTTTATTACCGTCTCTTATATTAAGCTTATAAGTACCTTTAATATTCATATACTGCATATTTAGAGGTGACTATGTTTTTAATTTATTGAAATGTGGCATTACAACCGTTTTGGGCTCAAATTCACTCAAAATAGCTCCAAAATCACGAAAAGTGGCTAATATCATGGCCAAGTTACTAGTTGTTCTTCATGTAAGCTTATAACTAAGTAAAATATTCCTAAATAGCGTATTTACAAGTGTATATGTCCTCAAGTTAAGTTAAAAGTGAACTTGCAAGTGTTTTGAGCTCAGTATCACCCAAAATGACTCAAAACATTTCAAATTGGCTATTTACTTGCCCATTTCGTTACCGTCTCTTCAATTAAGCTTATAAGTACCTTTAACATTCATATACTGCATATTTAGAGGTGTCTATGTTTTTAATTTATTGAAATGTGGCATTACAACCGTTTTGGGCTCAAATTCACTCAAAAAAGCTCCAAAATCACGAAAAGTGGCTAATATCATGGCCAAGTCACTAGTTGTTCTTCATTTAGGCTTCTAACTAAGTAAAACATTCCAAAATAGCGTATTTTCCAGTGTATAAGTCCTCAAGTTAAGTTAAAACTTGACTTCCAAGTGTTTTGGGCTCAATATCACCCAAAATGACTCAAAACACCTCAAATTGGTTATTTACTTGCCCATTTCATTATCGTCTCTTCAATTAAGCTTATAAGTACCTTTAACATCCATATACTGCATATTTAGAGGTCTCTATGTTTAGTAATTTATTGAAATGTGGGATTACAACCGTTTTGGGCTTAAATTTACTCAAAAAAGCTCCAAAATCACGAAAAGTGGCTAATATCATGGCCAAGTCACTTGTTGTTCTTCATTTAAGCTTATAACTAAGTAAAACATTCTTAAATCAAGTATTTACAAGTGTATAAGTCCTCAAGTTAAGTTAAAAGTCAACTTTCAAGCGTTTTGGGCTCAATATCACCCAAAATGACTCAAAACACCTCAAAATGGCTATATACTTGCCCATGTCATTACCGTCTCTTGAATTAAGCTTATAAATACCTTTAATATTCATATACTACATATTTAGAGGTGTCTATGTTTTTAATTTATTGAAATGTGGCATTACAACCGTTTAGGGCTCAGATTCACTCAAAATAGCTCCAAAATCACGAAAAGTGGGTAATGTCATGGCCAAGTCACTAGTTGTTCTTCATTTAAGCTTATAACTAAGTAAAATATTCCTAAATAGCGTATTTACAAGTGTAGTTATCATCAAGTTAAGTTAAAAGTCAACTTCCAAGTATTTTGGGCTCAATATCACCCAAAATGACTCAAAACACGTCAAAATGGCTGTTTACTTGCCCATTTCGTTACTGTCTCTTCAATTAAGCTCATAAGTACCTTTAACATTCATATACTACATATTTAGAGGTGTCTATGGTTTTAATTTATTGAAATGTGACATTACAACCGTTTTGGGTTCAAATTCACTCAAAAAGGCTCCAAAATCATGCAAAGGGGCTAATATCATGGCCAAGTCACTAGTTGTTCTTCATTTAGGCTTCTAACTAAGTAAAACATTCCAAAATAGTGTATTTTCCAGTGTATAAGTCCTCAAGTTAAGTTAAAACTCGACTTCCAAGTGTTTTGGGCTCAATATCACCCAAAATGACTCAAAACACCTCAAAATGGTTATTTACTTGCCCATTTCATTATCGTCTCTTCAATTAAGCTTATAAGTACCTTTAACATCCATATACTGCATATTTAGAGGTCTTTATGTTTTTTAATTTATTGAAATGTGGGATTACAACCGTTTTCGGCTTAAATTTACTCAAAAAAGCTCCAAAATCATTAAAAGTGGCTAATATCATGGCCAAGTCACTTGTTGTTCTTCATTTAAGCTTATAACTAAGTATAACATTCCTAAATCAAGTATTTACAAGTGTATAAGTCCTCAAGTTAAGTTAAAAGTCAACTTTCAAGTGTTTTGGGCTCAATATCACCCAAAATGACTCAAAACACCTCAAAATGGCTATTTACTTGCCCATTTCATTACCGTCTCTTCAATTAAGCTTATAAGTACCTTTAACATTCATATACTACATATTTAGAGGTGTCTATGTTTTTAATTTATTGAAATGTGGCATTATAACCGTTTTGCGCTCAAATTCACTAAAAAAAGCTCCAAAAGCTCCAAAATCACGAAAAGTGGCTAATATCATGGCCAAGTCACTAGTTGTTCTTCATTTAAGCTTATAACTAAGTAAAACATTCCTAAATAGCGTATTTACAAGTGTATATGTCCTCAAGTTAAGTTAAAAGTGAACTTGCAAGTGTTTTGGGCTCAATATCACCCAAAATGACTCAAAACATTTCAAAATGGCTATTTACCCACCCATTTCGTTACCGTCTCTTCAATTAAGCTTATAAGTACCTTTAACATTCATATACTGCATATTTAAAGGTGTGTATGCTTTTAATTTATTGAAATGTGGCATTACAACTGTTTTGGGCTCAAATTCACTAAAAAAAGCTCCAAAAGCTCCAAAATCACGAAAAGTGGCTAATATCATGGCCAAGTCACTAGTTGTTCTTCATTTAAGCTCATAACTAAGTAAAACATTCCTAAATAGCGTATTTACAAGTGTAGTTATCATCAAGTTAAGTTAAAAGTCAACTTCCAAGTATTTTGGGCTCAATATCACCCAAAATGACTCAAAACACGTCAAAATGGCTATTTACTTACCCATTTCATTATCGTCACTTCAATNCGCCCTTTTCATTACCGTCTCTTCAATTAAGCTTATAAGTACCTTTAACATCCATATACTGCATATTTAGAGGTCTCTGTGTTTTCTAATTTATTGAAATGTGACATTACCACCGTTTTGGGCTCAAATTCACTCGAAAAGGCTCCAAAATCACGAGAAGTGGCTTCTACTATGGCCAAGTCAGTAGTTGTTCTTTATCTAAGCTTATAACTCTATTAGCTCTAAAAAGTCTAAACTGTATAATGGGCCTTTATGAAAAAAGCTAATAAAACTACTAAGAACAAAAGACAAAACTAAAACCAAGGAAAATAACGGAAAAGTTAAAAATTAAATTCCAATAATAAGAAGCCTAGGGCGGTCGGTTCACTATGAACAATCAACAAACTCATAAAACATTCATTAATTAACTCATTAACTTTCATTGAACTAGGACACATTAATTCTCTCGAATTTAGAGTCCCTCAAAACTCCTTTACCGACTCTCTCTCGCATAAATTCGTTTTCACCTATTATTTAGTGGTCTTATTGTTGTAATCTTACCTCTTGGCCTAGATTTCAACAATTACCTAACTGACAACTAAAATTGGCCACAATATAATTACAATCAATAGAAATCAATAATAGGAATTCAACTAATAATTAAGAATTAATTAACAAATGTACAACTAATTTATAACATGGGGTTCATAGATCCCCTAGCCCTAGAAAAGAAAAAAAATTAATTGGCATGATCATAAACATAATTAAATAAACAAAAAATTAAAACTAAACTAATTACTAGAAAATTAAACTAATAAATTGAACTAATCAAAGAAATTAAACTAAACTAGAAAAAACAAAACTAAAATAAAAAACTATAAACTAAAAGAATTGAAAAGAGAAAAGGAAAGAAATTACCAAAAAGAGCTTGAATTGCATAACTTAAAATTGAATCTTGATTAACAAACTAATTACTTCTAAAAATCTAGAGAGAGAAAGAGTTTAGAATTTCTAAAAACTAAAATATGGTTAGAAAACTAGTTAGGGTTGTGCCCACTAATCATGCCTATTTATATAACATTAGGCTTCTTAATTAATAAAGTCCACGAGCAAAAACCGAGCGAGAATCACTCACGGACCGTAAAATACGAGCCCTGCGCCCACATAAGTCAAAAATGACTTATTCCCTGAGCCCGCAGGTGGCGTAAATCACAACATCTCAGGCCTGAACTATGTTGCGCCCGCATGGGCTTTGTGCATCAATATTTTGACGACCTTTTTGAGTTCTTTGCTTGATTCCTTCGAATCTCGTTCGGAGCTTCTCGTACCTTGGCATACATCCCGTGGCAAATACATTTTGACTCATTTTAGCTCCTAGTGACCTCATAATTCCCTATTATGCTCCAGTCACATATAAAACAAACTAAAAACCGCGCGTAATAACCGTGGAAGCATAATATAAAAATAAAAAGCTCTATAAATTAACTAAAACCGCTTCAAAGCATATCTTAAAGGAATGATATTTACTCAAAATAAAGCCCACAAAATCAACTATTAAGCATAAAAATAGACCTAAAACACTGGGAAGAACATAATATAAAACATGTATACCAGAAGTCAAAATGATGTTGTTGATGTTGTTGACCTCATTTAAAGTACCTTTCGTGTGATGGTCAAAACAACTTTATTCGAATGCTTGAAGAAGGACTTGAATTATAATAATAATGATAAAAAGAATTATAATGATAGTAATATGAATTATGTTAATGATTTATGCTTAACGTGTTTTTTGGGTTCGCTAGAAAGTATTTTGTGGGAGAAAGGTAAAAGAGGGCACGCACTTTGAGAGAGAGAGCACGAATTACGAGTAGGTCAGAATATCCAGATGTGTTGAATGGCCAATAGAGGTCATGTATTTATTGTAACACCCTGGAATTTCCTAACTTCCTACTCTAGATTTTTCCGGAAATAATATATAATATAATATAATATAATATAATATAATATAATATAATATAATATAATATAATATAATATAATATAATATAATATAATATAATATAATATAATATAATATAATATAATATAATATAATATAATATAATATAATATAATATAATATAATATAATATAATATAATATAATATAATATAATATAATATAATATAATATAATATAATATAATATAATATAATATAATATAATATAATATAATATAATATAATATAATATAATATAATATAATATAATATAATATAATATAATATAATATAATATAATATAATATAATATAATATAATATAATATAATATAATATAATATAATATAATATAATATAATATAATATAACTCCTATTTAACTAGGAAAAACCAAAGTATGACCGCCACTGTGATAACGGCTAAGGCTTTTATCAAAGTACTACAGCGGCAGTATTCAAAAACCAAAACCAAATTAAAACTCAAAGTAAAACTTAATACAAACCAATGTTATAAACAAAAAGGAAACCAACTTAACTCTTATTACACTTCGGAACCGTCTTAACGGCCCTTAAAACCCAATTCAATTTTAAACTTCAAAAAAAAAAAAAAAAAAACAACACNAAAAAAAAAGCCAACATCAAATAACAAACAACTATCAAGTCCATAAATCATTAAACTAAAAAACTACGATGCAAGCGCTCATACTTCATCCCAGCATGATTTACTTACACCCACTTGTACCTGTAGCTTTCTCTTATTCTTGACAACTACTCGACAACAAGTGGCTCATCGTAGGGCCAAGTCAAAGCTAAAGCCATGCACACAACACACATAATCAGCAAAACTGAGTACATAAATACCAAAGAATGTGCAAAACATGATTAATATTAAAATAAAAGAAAAGTATGACACACCTACTTCTTACCGTTGGCAACCCTTCTCTTGTGCATAGACTCAAATAAATGAATATTATTTGTTATATTTAAACTTTGGATTTCGCATCGAACAGGTTTCCTTTCCTTTAAAATCGCCCTATTGGGCACCAACTTAGGAGCAATTCCAAGAAGGTATCACCTATGTCACATGAAGTGACGGAATTCCAACGCATTAAAAATATAAAAGAGTACAATGTCTTGTACCTCAATTAGAAGTCATAGATCACTGTTCCTTACGACTCCTCCCATTGTTCATACTCAAGATATATACATTCCAAGAATTTTGGTACGAATCCTCTTTCACTTTACATGATTAACCGGTTAAACAATATAATGACCCAGACACAACAACACATAGTAGCACGCATGACATCAAACAGAACCATATTAACTATCTAGGATTTAAAGTGATTCTAAAAATAACTGCGTGTACTTTAATTAAACTAAACTTCCTTTACCCCACATTAATTGTGAGTAGCTAACTATTTATCCTTTTTGACCACACATGGCATTATAAATATTTGCTCATTAAACTTTTATTAAACATGTGAATAAAAATTCATAAACTACCTTTCTTGTTGATTAAGTAACTAACCAACTTAACTAACTTCCTTTCTTCCTTTATTAGCTATTGGCCGACTTTAAAAAACACAAATAACGTTAACATTCCAATTACACATGATAAATTGATAATGCTATAATTGTGGAGTGTCAAATAAATATAAGATTCATACTACCGTACTATCATACTTGTCATGAAAGTCAACCAAGCAACAATTCATATTCACATTCATAGAATGTAAGAACAGCAGCCAAGCATGAAATGTACTTTTACTTTCGCCTTTAGTACTTACGTACTTTGTATTATAGTGGTGATTCACCACAACTCCTAAAAGTCAATTAACTCGAATTCTCATACATATAGAAAAACCGAAACTAAATCAAAACCTTGTTGACTAACTTCTACAACAACTCTAAACTAACTTTTTATATTGGAAACTTGTCCAAAATACTCCTTATATGGTCACTATTCAATTCCATACTTTATTTTAATTTTTCTTTTGCAAAACACTTGATTTTCGGTAATTTTCCAAAAATGGCTGCTTCATAAAATTACTTTAAAACACTTTAAAACCCTTCTAAATATTGTATTTTGATCATAAAAAACATTATAGTCATGTCCTAAGATCATCATACAATAATTTGATGCATTAAAAATAATTATAACTAATTATTTCACATGCAACTATTTTTATTAGGCATAAACTTGTGTTAATTAAAATTTACAGCTTTATTTATTCATTCAGAACTCCTTAAAGACTCATCAAAACATCATAAATCAAGCATAAAAGTCTTTTACAATCTAATACCATTATTATACATCTAACTATGCTTTAAATTTTTTTTTCATAAAGTAAAACATATTCATAATATTTTTACTCCATGTTTTCATGAATTTAAAATTTTGACAGCGATATTAAACAACTGTAAAACCCTTAAAAACAAATTTAAACTTCATAAATTCATCACAAACTCATACTACAACAATTCATGATCATAAATAATATAAAAGTTTAGATCGTTAAAAACCATAAAACTACAAATTTCATGATTTCATAAACCCTACTTCAAAATTTCATGAACAACTTTATAAATTCATACTTTAAACATAATCATAACTTGATAAAACATGATTGGAATCATACAAATATAAGTAAACATAATTATAAACACGAATTTTGCAAGATTGAATCGAAAAGAAAAGAGGGAAATTTTTTTTTTTATAAAGGCTCAAAAAATACCAAGAGAGGGGAGGAGAGGTGGCCGGCAAGGAGGGCCGGCCGGCTGGTGGTGGCGCTTGGGACTTCCGGCGAGTAATAGCCGGCGACGGAAGGGGACCGACGAAGGAGAGGAGAGAAGTTTTTTTTTTTTTCGGAAAAACCCTCGAACTCTTTTTTTTCTCTCTCTCTCTCTCTTTTTAGAATCGTAAATCACTAATTTGCACTTAAAATCTTAAACCTTTCGTTTTAAGGGGTATTTATAGACCCCAAAGTAGAATTTGGTGCAATTACATAAATACCCTTAATATTTGAAATTACTTTTGTGCCCTTGTTTTAAAACAATTTAGGAAACTCTGAAAATTCTATTTTTAGAAACTTTTTAAAAAATTTAATAAAGCTTAAAGTGACATGAAATATAAGTTATAAACATAAAATAATTACTTTAAATAACAATTAATTTAATTTTTTTTTTAAATATTTTTATTGAATTTAAATTCTCAATAGAAATAATAAATCATTCGTATAAAAAAAAGAAATTAACTCCTTAAAATACCTGAAAATATGGGGTATTATAGTCTACCCCCCTTAAAAGAAGTTTTGTCCCGAAACTTTATGTAAATTATTGTATGAAACTTGAATAGTGACTACGTTTACTTTGAAACTTTTCATTTTTATCTTAGATTGTTGTAGACTTTCGATATTTAACTCCCCTTTCTTTGACAAATCTTAGTAAGCATACATACAACTTTACTTAAAGACGTAAAAACTTGCAAAATTTAGGGTAAAAACGCGCGAAATTATATCACACTCTACCTCCCTTAAGAATCGAGTTACGTCCCCGTAACTCTACTAACCTGAAATAGCTCTGGATACTTTCCTTTCATCATATCCTCAGCTTCGCATGTTTCTTCTTTGGTTTTTTGGTTAGACCACAACACCTTCACTATTTTGACACATTTCCTACGAGTATCCCGAACTTTACTATCAAGTATTTTGATTGGCTTCTCTTCAAAGGTTTCAGGTTGCAACACATGTTACTCATCCGGCACATACTTTCTTAGTTGAGACACATGAAAAACATTGTGAACTTTGCTCAACTCCATTGGTAATGCTAGCTTATAGGTGACCTTTCCAATCCTTTGCAAGCTTTCATAGGGTCCATTGTATTTTGGGCTCGATTTTCCCTTCTTTCCGAACCTCATTACGCCTTTCATCAGTGATACTTTAAGTAACACCTTATTACTTACTTCGAACACAACTTCCTGACGCTTTTGGTCTGCATAAGATTTATGTCTATCCTGTGCGGCTTGAATTTTTGCTGGTATCACTATTACTGTATTGGTAGTTTCTTCAAACAACTGAGGTACTAGAATCACTGTCTCACTTATGTCACTCAAACATAAGGGAATTCTGCACTTCCTTCCATATAGGGCTTCAAAAGGTGTCATGTCAATACTTGTACAGTAGCTATTATTGTACGAGAACTCAATCAAATCCAAGCAATCCTCCCGGCCCAATTCCCTTGAAAATTTATCATACAAGCTCTCAGCATGTCCTCCAAAGTTTGTATGGTTCTTTTTGTTTGTCCATCGGTTGCTGGATGGAAAGCTACACTCATCTTCAACGTTGTACCAAAGTTCTCTTGGGCACTTTTCCGGAATTTCGAAAGAAACCTAGAAACCCTATCTGACACGATATCCTTTGGAACTCCATGTAGCCTCACAACATGCTTTATGTAGGCCTTTGCAAGTTGTTCCATCCTCCGAGTTTCCTTCATCGGTATAAACACCGCTGATTTAGTAAGCCTATCTTCCACAACCCATATGGCATCATTCTGATTCCTCGACTTTCGCAAGCAGGTTACAAAATCCATTGATATGCAATCCACTTCCATCCTGGTATCGAAAGTGGTTGAACTTCTCCTTGCGGCGTTTTATGCACAAATTTCACCTTTTGACAAGTAAGACACTTACTCATGAATTCAGTCTCTTCCCTTTTCACTCTTCGCCACCAATACACCTTTTTAAAATCCTAATAAAATTTATCACCTCCAGGATGAACTGCGTATGGTGTATTATGACCTTCCTCCATAATCTTCCGTTTAAAATCATCATATTTCTGTGGTACACACCACCTTCCTTTTTACCTCAAACTTCCATCTTGATGGATTTTGAAGTCCATAGCCTTTCCTGCCTTCAACTTCTCCTTTATTTTATCCAATTTCACATCTCCATCCTGGTCTCCTAGATCTCTTCAAACACTATTGGTTGGATACTAAGATTACAAAGTATTCCTTCCAACTCTCCCTTCTTCACTATCTCGTAATTCATTCTCTCCATGTCTCTACACAGCTCGTTAGCGACCAGTAGAGAATTCACTCGATGTAATACCCCGTATTTTTGAGGAATTATTACGTATTAAATATGTATTTATAAAGTATATTATGTATTTTATTATTTAAATAAATAAGTTTTAATAATTGTTTAAATGAATTAAATATTTAAACAAAGGTTTATAAATTATTCCAATAATTTTATGAAAGTTTTATAAGAGTTTTAAATTATTTTAAAGTGTTCGGGAATTTATTAAAGGGTTTTCGGAGTTTTAAAAATAATGGGTTTTAAATGGGCATTTTATACTATTTTAAAACAAGCGCAATTTTACTCTAAGCCATAAAGCCCATTTAAAAACCTAAACTAATCAGAAAATTCTGATTAGTGGCCCTATAAATAGCTTTAAACACCCAAAAATCATACCTTTAATCTCTCTCTAAAATCCTAAAGCAAAACACAAAAAAAAAACAAAAAAAATTGGGGTGTTCGGTTTTCTGCAGGAAAAAGACAAAATTTTTTTGGGGTGTTCGGTTATCTGAAGGAAAATGAAAAAAAACTTTTCTTGCGCCCTCACCGGAGCCTCGCCTGGTCGCCGTCCGCCGGCCACCCTCGCCGGCCTTGCTCCTCCCCCTTGTTTGGTAATTTTCGAGCCTAATAAAAAAATTCTTCTTTCTTTTTTTTATTTAATTTTGCAAATTCATGTTTATGATTAATCGTGTTTTTATAAGTTTCAATCCTGCTTTATGAAGTTATGACTTGTTTTAAAGTATGAATTAATTTGTTGTTCATGTGAAATTGTAGATTAGGGCTTATAAAGTAATGACATTCTTGATTTTTATGAGTTTTAATGATTTAAACTTCAATATTATGATCATGAATTGTTGTTAGGTGAATTTATGATGATTTTATGAAGTTTAGATTGATTTTTAAAGGCTTTAAACATAAAATAAATTGCTGTCCAAATTTTGAAATCATGAAATTCAATAGAATAAATATTATGAACATGTTTTGGTTTATGAAAAATTATTCTAAAGCATAGGTTGGTTTCATAATGATGTCAGTAGATTGCAAAAGAGTATTATGATGAATTTATGATGTTTTTATGAGTTTTCCATGTGTTTAAAGTTAATTAATAAATCTGAAAATTTTATAAAAGCAAGTTAAAATAAGTCTTAAGTGTTCATATTATGCTAGTATGATCACATGTTGATTGTATAACGTTACATATGATTTTTAGTATGTTTCATGCAATTTAAAAGTGATTTTAAGCATGTTTTACATGGTGACCAGATTTTATAAAGTGAATAATTAGGATTTTAAAGTACGTAATTAGCATGAATTGATCATATAAGTTAAGTATTATTACATTGTATGATTGATTTATGTTGTTTTAAGGTTTTCATGGAGTTTTGATTATTCTAAATTGCTGTCCACTTTTCTAAAGTGACATAAAATATATGTTGAGGTTTTATAAAGCTTAAACAAGTTTCCGAAAATTAAGTAAGGTGGTAATAATAAATTTAAAGGTGTTTTAAAGTGTTTTTAAGCATCTAAGTAAGATGGAATTTTATTCTAAGTGTGAATAAAGGATGTTTTAAGAAGGATATATTATGGGTAATGCATGGTATTGTTAGTGGTGTCTTATATGTCATTTTGTGTCATTTTGAGACGTTTTGAAGGGTGTTTAAGCTGCTGGAAAATTTGGTAAACGAGGGTTTTAATTAGTTTAAGGCTTTGTTAATGTAGGAAGCTTCGGAGTAAGAGAGTTCTAGTGAAGTGGTGGCAAATCACCCTTATTTTATAAGGTACGTAAGTACTAAAGGATGGTTCATGGACGTAGTATCATGCTACGACATGTATATGTTCATGTTATAGGTTGCTTAGTAGCCAAGTATGCTTTCATGCATGTTGAGAAGTTCCTTTTATGTTTACATGTGTTAGTAGTTTGTTGACTATATGACTACAAGTTTATTCCTCTTATGGAAATAGTATATTTTATTTAATTCATGTTGAACATGAGTCCTTATGGATATATAAGTAGTCACATTTTGCAAGAATTAAAGCATAGTAGAGTTATTTTCAAAGTTGAGCAACATTTTGCATATTTATAGCATATTTAATTTGTGACAAGGTTCACGATTTCAAGTAAAGTATGAGCATTGATTTTATTTATAGCCACTCACAGTATAATGTGTGGTATAGAAGAAAGTTAGATCCACTCACAGTTTATGTGTGGAATAGTTAAAGAAGAAGGTTTAAAACAAGTGTTCACTAAAAGAGGTTACTTAAAAAGGAAGTTGCATGTCTATGTTGCAATGTTGGTTATTTTTTTGTGTGTTGTTTGTTCACATTTTCAAGAAACCTGATAATTATAAAAAGTGAAAGAGGATTCGCACCAAAACTCTTGGAACGTATATACCTTAAGTATGAACAATGGGGGGAGTTACTAGACTGATGTTCTTTTATCTCCTGATTGGGGTACAAGACGTTGTACTCTTTATTTTTATTATCAATGCGCTAGATATCCGTCACCTCGTGTGACATAGGTTATACCTTTTGGGAGTTGCTCCCCAACTGGTGCCCGATAGGGCGATTGTTTATAGGAGGAAACCCGTTCGATGCAAATTCCAACTTAGGTAAATAAATTAAATTGGTTTATTCTAACCAAGTGTTGCAGGTACAGTGCAGGAATGGTAAGATACGTGTTTATTGCTTTATGCTGTTGCCTAGGTTCATGCTAGTGTGTTGCATAGTCTTTTAGTGTTTATGTACTCAACTTTGCTGATTACGTGCTTTTGTGTGCATGGCCTTATCTTTGATCTTGGCCCTATGATGACCAATTTCGATGGCGAGTAGTAAGTCTTGAATAAAGAGAAAGCAATAGGTCCAGGAGGACATATGTCAATCATGCTAGGATTGAGTGCAGAGCGTTCTTGTCTAGCTTTCGTAGTAGTAGTTTTCTTAGTAAATTTGTTTGTGGATGTTATCTCTTTTAATGTTGTACTAACATTGTTTTACATGTTTACTTTCATTTGGTTATAAGGGTCGTAAAGATTCCGAAGTTGTAAGAGTTTTCAAATGTTTTGACTTAATGTTTTTGAAGTTGACTTTGAGTAGTTTTGAAATGTTTTTTTTTTGTGTCTTCAGCTGTACCAGCTTTGATAATTGCCTTAACCGTTTCCAGACGGTGGCGGTAATATTCTGGAAATTTCGGGTTTTTAATAAATGCTAGGACAGGAAACGGGTTTTAGAAAAAGGTACGGAATTTCCAGGGTGTTACACTTGATCAATTTGAGCCATCTCCTTTGTCTCATATTCAAATCCTTTTGAGTGAAAAAGTACTTTAGACTCTTGTGGTCCGTGTAGTCCTACACTTCACTCCATACAGGTAGTGCCTCCATATCTTCAAATCAAACATGATCGGTGCTAGCTCGAGATCGTGAGTGGGATAGTTTGCTTCGTATGGCTTCAATTGTCTTAAAGCATAAACATTATTATATTTTTCATTAAGACACTCCCATTCGGATAAGTTAGCATTGGAGCCATAGTCAAACTCTCCTTGAAGGTCTGAAATGCCTCCTCACACTTATCACTCCAAAAAAACTTACAATCTTTCTTCATTAACGATGTCATCGGCTTAGTGATCCTCGAAAAGTCCTTCATAAACCACCTATAATACTCTGCTAATCCCAAGATACTTCGTACATCCGTCACATTCTTAGGTGTAAGCCACTCTTTTACTGCTTTGACCTTGGCTGGATCTACTTCAACTCCCTCTTTTGACACAAAATGTCCCAAAAATGTGACTTTCTCCAACCAAAGTTCACATTTCGAGAACTAAGCATACAACCTATTCTCCCTTAGTGCCATCAAAATTGCCCTAAAAGGTTCCACATGCTCTTCTTTACTCTTAGAGTACACAAAAATGTCATCAATAAAAACTACCACAAACTTATCCTAAAACTGTTAAAAGATCTTATTCATTAAGTCCATGAAAATTGCTGGTGCATTCGTTAATCCAAAAGGCATAATAGTGAACTCATAATGCCCATACCTCGTACGAAAAGCCGTTTTTGGTATGCCCTCATTAGCAATTCTCACTTGATTGTATCCTGATCTCAAATCAATCTTTGAAAATACGGTAGCTCATTTCAACTGATCAAACAAGTCATCAATCCTCGATAATGGATACGTGTTTTTGGTTGTCACCTTATTCAACTCCCTACAGTCAATACACAACCTCAAACTCCCGTCTTTCTTCTTCACAAACAGCACTAGTGCTCCCCAAGGTAAATCACTAGGCCTAATGTAACCCTTCTCTAACAAATCCTATAACTGCTCTTTCAACTCACTCATTTCCGCAAGTGCCATCCTATATGGTGCTTTGGAAATAGGTGTTGTCCCTAGAGGCTAGAACTAAGTCTATGGGAAGGCGATTTCTCGCTTCGGAGGCATCCGTGGAATCTCCTCTGGAAGCACATCTAGGAAATCTCTCACTACCTCAATGTCCTCAGGCTTAGAAGACTCAGCATGATCTATATCCCTCATACTATAAAGGTGAATTTGGAAACCTCTCTTCACATACCTAGCAAACCTCTTTACTGACACTATCTTGTTGTGTTTTGGCCTTCTGGCCCTCCAATAGCTCACTTTCTTACCCTTATTAACAAACGAGATCTTCTGCGGCTCACACAAAATCTCAGCCTTATGCTCACTTAACCAATCCATCCCCAAAATCACTTCCAAGTCACCCAAATCAAACTCAATTAGGTTAGCCTTGAACTCCACTCCCTTAATCTCAATCGGAACATCCAAAAATCTCCTGTAACATTGTACTTCTTTTCCTGATGGTAACACTATTGACATATCTATTGTATCTACCTTTCCCAGAACAGGCATTAACTTTTCTAGAATCTTAGTGGATACTAACGAATATGTTGCACCAGAATCAAACAAATTTTTACAAAAAAAAAAAAAAAAAAAAAAAATTAAATATACACTATTGACATATCTATTGTATCTACCTTCCCAGAACAGGCATTAACTTTTCTAGAATCTTAGTGGATACTAACGAATATGTTGCACCAGAATCAAACAA
>PYUH01000831.1:739319-751728 GCA_016808085.1 Suaeda aralocaspica
AAAAAAAAAAAAAAAAAAAAAAGAGTGAATAGAGAATGTACCAGTAATAACATCCTTACTAGCATCCGCTTCACTTCGAGCTATCACATTCAGCTTTCCAGTATTCGACGTCTTAGACCTCCTCCATTACCACTTCAATTCCTGTTCCTAGCTTGTTACGTTGCCTTTCCTCCCATGTTTCCTTGGAAACCCTTCTGTTAACTTCCTGTTGAATTCCCTTTGAATTGAGACCCTTGTCCTTCCTTTCCCTTGTTCTTAGAGAAGCACTCGTACGGTGTCCAAGCTTTTTCCACAAATGATAAGTCACCGGGTTCCCAACCCAGTCTTTGCTTGGGTGATTGCTAGGACATTTCTTGTAGAAGTACACATGACCCCTTGATTAGCCGTCTATACACTTTCCCATTTCCATTAGCTGGCTTTCCACACTTTCCATTATTCCCAGAAAGTTGTTGAAACAAGGCTTCTTAAATCCACCATGACTCCCTTGTTGTTTAAAGTCTCCTCCACCATCCTTTCTTTTCTCCCTCGTCTCACCTTCTTTCAACATCTGCTTCTTCTTCTGGTCTAGGGCATACAAATGTGCAGCTCTTCCATCTCGTGATCCATGGACTCAAAGACTTGCCCAGCTAGTTGCAACCGGATGTCTATGGGTAACCCTCTCTCAAAACGACTAGCCTTTAGCTTCTTTGTTGCCACAGCCTCCTTAGCAAACCTAGACAACTCTGTAAACTTCGAGTAATACTCAGTAACTGACATACTCCCCATCTTAAGTTCAAGAAACACATCAGCTTTCTACTTCTGAAGGAACACAGGATAGAACTTATTGTGAATGTGCTCCTGAAACACAGCCCAATTGAACCCTAGCAAAGCCCTAATCACAGCTTCATTCTACTACCACCAAAGATTAGCTTCTCCTCTCATATGGTAAACTGCAGGGTTTACCTTAAACTCTTCTGGACACTCAACAAGCCGAAACAGCTTGTTAAACTCTCTCAACCATCCCTCTAAAATAGTTGGATTGGGTTCTCGTTGGTAAGTAGGCTACTTTGAGCAATTTTCTTGAAAATTTCTCCAACGGGGTCACCTCAATTACCATTTCCTTTAGCAGCTAATTGTTCAGCCACAGTAGCTAATTGCCTCACTAAATCATTCAGCTATTTTTGTTACGTTCAGCCATCCTATTTCTCCTGTAGAAGGAAAAGTCCTTTATATTAAACTATGTCTAACTGTAACTAAAAACAACACAAGCTTATAACATAACATAAAATCACTTTCTCAATTTGTCTCACAAAAGAAATTTCCATTCTTTCAGAGCGAATGATTCACTTAATTTTGATTGTTTTCACAACCATCCTAATATAATAAAGCACATAGTAAATAAAAATAATTTCCCTTGGTTTTGCTCTACTTAAGACATCATTACAAAAAGATCTGACTCATTTATGATTTTATTCTAATAAGGGTTCTTAAATGTTTAGTTTCCTAAAAGTTCCTTATGGCTTATTACCACTTATTCGCAAAGAAAATAACAATCTAAAATGTCCAGCATCCTAAACATCAACAATAATAGACAATATTAAACTAAACTCATATTCATAACAAAAACTTCTAAACATTAACATTATCCTACTTGTCCTTAGACACTACATATTTCTCAGGTATGAACTCAGGATCATCTTTAACAACATCTTCCAAGTCTTCCTCAACATCTTCATCCATATCTTCTTCAGGGTCAAGCTCATTTTCTTCTTCTTTAGAATCAGTCACTAAGTCCACATACACTGGGATCACTGGATTTGGATTCTCAATCTCATAACATGAACTATCCTTCGACTCATAGCCTTGAGAACTTGAAGTAGTTTCATTTTCACTCATTACATTATTCTCTTGATCACTGGGGACTGGTGTGGGTGGTGTTTCCTCACCTGTATTCGACTCCAGAAACTCTTGCTCCTTCTTTGCAATATAACCTTCCAAGTACCTCCAATCACAACCCCATTAACCATTATGATCCTTATACTTGGTGTAGTTTGGAAGTCTTCCAATGAAATGAAAGTCACTAAACATCGCCTTGATACCCAAATAGGGTGGACAGTTTGGCAAGCAAATTAACAATTAAAGCAGACACGTGATCGGGTTGGTCCCACTATGGTTACTTCAGCAGTTAAATCATGTATGAACAATAGAAACGAATCTTCCATACATACTGAGGTGGACTCTCATGATCCTTCTTCTCCAAAGTTCCTATCTGAGTTTCCTTACTAGACATATTATCCACCATCCTGCAACGACACTTAAAACTAATGGGCCATCATTCCCAAAACAAAACTAAGCTAATATTTCTACAACAAAAAGGTTTGGTGGCTAACATACAATTTCTTCTACACAGAACTATCCACATAAGCAACACTTCAAAATATGTACTTAAATGCATGAAGGAAAAGGAATAAAGTGTATCCTACCTGCCCAAGCTTCCTACCCATTCTCACCACATGATGTAAAAGTAATAACACGTAATACATAGCAGAATTCCTTGCATACCTGCACATGTAAGTGATTTTAAAACCTTTTATTTTTCCAAAACTTTCTATTTTCGGAAATTACTATTTTTAGAAAATTTTCCATTCGCAGTAACTTTCTAAAATAAAAAATTCCTCTTTCCAAAATAAAACTTAGGGTACCCCCAAAAATAAAAAAAATTATTTGATTTCGAAAACTAAGCTCTGATATCACTTTGTAACATCTTGGAATTTGTTAACTTCCTTCTCTAGTTTTTACGGAAATATAATATAATATAATAAAGAATAAAAATTATGAAAGCTCTTAATTAACTAGGATAAACCAAAGTATTAGTGCCACCGTGATAACGACTAAAGCTTTTATCAAAGTACTACAACGAAAGTCTTTAAAAACAAAAACCAAATTAAAACTCAAAGTCGTAAAACTTAAAATAAACCAAAGTTAAAAACCAAAAGGAAACCAACTTAAAACTTTATTACACTTCAGAATCGTCTTAACGGCCCTTAAAACCCAAACAAACTTTAACCTTCAAAACAAAAGCCAACAACAAATAATAAATAACTATCAAGTCCATAAAGCATTAAACTAAAAAACTATGATGCAAGAGCTCACACTCTAGCCCATCATGATTGATTTAAGCCCACATGTACCTGTAGCTTTCTCTTATTCTAGGCAACTACTCGCCAACAAGTGGGTCATATTAGGGCCAAGTCAAAGACAAAGGCATTCACACAAAACACCCAATCAGCAAAGCTTAGTACATAAATACCAAATACTATGCAAAACATGATTAATATTAAAATAAAAGAAAATTATGACACACCTACTTTTTACCGTATAGACTCAACTCGAATAATATTATTTATTATATTTAAACTTTGGATTTAGCATCGAACATGATTCCTTTCCTTTAAAATCACCCTATTGGGTAGTAACTTAGGAGCAACTCTAAGAAGGTATTACCTATGTCACATAAAGTGATGAAATTCCAGCGCACTAAAAATATAAAAGAGTACGTCTTCTACCCCAATTAGAAGTCATAGATCACTGTTCCATAAGACTCCTCCCATTGTTCATACTCAAGGTATATACGTTCCAAGAGTTTTGTTGAGAATCTTCTTTCACTTTACGTGATTAACCAGTTTAACAATAATATTATGACCCACACATAACAACACTTAGTAGCATGCATGACATCAAACACAACCATATTAACAATCTTGGATTTAAAGTGGTTCTAAAAATAACTGAGTATCCTTTAATTAAATGAAACTTTTTGTACCACAAATTAACTGTGGGTGTCTAAGATTTATCCTTCTTCACCACACATTAAACTGTGAGTGGCATTATAAATATTTGCTCATTAAACATTTATTTATCATGTGAATAAAAATTCACAAACTACCTTTCTTGTTGATTAAGTAACTAACCAACTTCTTTTCTTCCTTTATTAGCTATTTGCCAACTTTAAAAAGAATTAACTTTAACATTTCAATTACACATGATAAATTAATAATGCTATAATTGTGGAATGTCAAATAAGTATAAGATTCATACAACAATACTACCATACTTCTCATGCAAGTCAACCAAGCAACAATATATATTCACATTCATAATATGTAAGAACAACAACCAAGCATCAAATATACTTTTATTTTTGCCTTTAGTACTTACGTACCTTGTATTGTAGTGGTGATCAGCCACAACTCCAAAAAGTCAACTAGCGCGAATTCTCTTTCATAAAGAAAACCGAAACTAAATTAAAACCTTTTTGACTAACTTCTACAACAACTCTAAACTAACTTTTTATATTGGAAACTTGTCCAAAATGTTCCTTATATGGTTACTATTCAACTCCATACTTTATTTTAGTTTTTCTTTTGCAAAAAACACTTGATTTTCGGTGATTTTCCAAAAATGGAAGCTTCATAAAATTACTTAAAAACACTTTATCACCCTTATAAATATCATATTTTGATCATAAAACATTATATTCATGTATTAAGATCATCATACAATATTTTGATGCATTAAAAATAATTATAACTAATTACATAAATACCATTAATATTTGACATTTCTTTTGTGCCCTTGTTTTAAAACTATTTAGAAAACTCTATAAATTTTATTTTTAGAAACTTTAAAAATATTTAATAAAACTTAAACAGACATAATCTGAAAATATCATACTGATGGTGATAATCTTAAGACTCTTTAAATAAATATAATCATAATTTATAAACATAAAATAATTACTTTGATTAACAGTTAATTTAAATTTCCTTTCTTTAATATTTTTTATTGAACTTAAATTCTCAATAAAAATACTAAAAAAAATGCATATAAAATACGAAATTAACTCCTTAAAATACTTGAAAATATGGTGTTGAGTTCCTAGCTTTTGTTTTGAATGATGACAAACCACATTAAACTATTATATTGTATGCAAGTTTCTGTTTGCATGTGTAGGTCCTAAATAAACAAGTTCAATTATGACAAGATAAAGCTCGTGAAGCCAAGTCTTGAAGTTTCCATGAAGACCAAGCTCATAGAGTCTAACTCTTAAGTCTTAGATGCAATGTAAGTGGTATAAAGGTTTATAGATGCACTATAAAGGTTGAGATTGTAGAGATGTACTAATTATGGATGACAAGGAACTTAAGTTATTTGTCATACATAACTATAAGTAAACTTGGCTGACTAGAACAGTCTGGGAACAGTGTTGAACCAGTCCTCTCGAGTTTACTTCATACATCCGTATTTTAGGAAAAGTTCTTTCCGCGCAAAATTGTTTTCAAAAATTATACGGATGCTTGGATCGTTATGCAAGATAAATATTCTTAAGCATGGCAAGTATGTTATACAATATTGTGCAGATTTTATTTGATTTCAAATAAAAACAGTGAGGATATTTTCCCGGATTATTTCTATAATTCTAGGGAAGATATTCTCTTGCAATATTACATGACATACTAGCCAAAGGCTTATTTAAGGATATCTACCAGCATACAACCAGAATAACTTTTGTACGAAAAAATTGAAGTATACGAATTGCAAAAGAACTCTTTAAGTCTCAATCTAGCATAAACCTCGTCACCACATTAAGGTTTTAATTTTCTCCCTTCTGTAAGCGCTAAGTGTTATTGAGAGACAAAGTTTTGTAATTTGAGCATTTTGTGAGTTCAGTTTGCTGGCAAAGTTGATCTGGGATCATCTTCATTAGAATCTTCATAGTTGAAGGTTCAGTCGAACTTCCATAGGTGGAAGTTGGGGAATCATATTGTGCATAGGTGCATAATTGATTGAGTGTAGTTCTTTTGTTATTCTGAGTTAATTAATAAAAGAGTGAGTGAGTGGAGGACGTAGACTTATTAGAAGTCGAACCTCGTTAAATCTTGGTGTTGTTTATTTTATTGCATGATTGTTTCCGTTGCCTGAGAATTGGTTCTAAACTATTCTTACAATCAATCGAAAAATTAACAACAACCTTGCAACACTCAATTCACCCCCCTCCCCCCTCTTGAGTGCCACTTGCACTTTCATATTGGGTATTACATTTATAGTGCATGAGGAAGGAAAGTCGAGCGTATGATCGTTGAGGGAGCGCTAGAGCGCTCAGTGAGGAGTGTAGGAGCAGCTTAGCAAATGGGCGCCCCGTGCTGAGCGCTGGAGTGCTTGTTGAGCTTTAGGGCGCTCACCTTGAACGTTCTGGCGCTCCTCTAGCAAATTAGCGCTCGCAATTCAATTTTTGGAAGTTTTTTTTATCGTTTTCTTAATTCTGATATTTGACCTCCTTGAGTGTATGTGTAATCCCCCGCATTTTTAAGACTTTATATTATATTTTTATACGATTATAATATATAGTTTTATGAATTTCGGTCTATTTATATTTTATGGCTTAAAAAATTTTATTTTACAAAAGGTTTTATTAGAAATAGTAATTATTTTTAAAGGAGGTTTTGAGTATTTAAATTTAATTTTCAAAAATAGCAAAAATAATTATGGGTTTTATTTTAATTATTTTCGAACCATATTAGGCCCAAAATGGGGTATTTTCGGTTTTCCAAGGCCCATAAATATTTTTATGGCCAAAATTATTTATTTTAACTACCTAGATATTTTGTATCTTTTAGTTAGGATAAATTTCAGATTTTACAAAAGATAAACATATCCAAAATTATCCTACACAATTTAGATCTTTACCAAAAAAAAAAAAAAAAAAAAAAAAAACAAAACTTTATCTTTTCACTCTTTGATGTTGCCGACCAATTCCTTAAGACCCTATACCCTATATATGCTCTCTGGTATTCTCAACTATTACTCTTTAAAACCCTTTCCAAAAATACGAAAAAGAAAAAAAAAAAAAAAAAAGAAAACACGCAAGCACGCAAAAACCGATCAAAGTACACAAACAGAAAAAAAAAATAAACTGCAGTTTTCCTTCTTTCGTTGGAACCACACTTTGAGCCAACCCACCACAACACACACTTCACAACAAAGATTACTGCCAAAGCACAACCACCGACAAAACAAAAAAAACGGGGACCACACTGAACACCGGTCCCTTGTCCCTAACTCTCACCACCAGGTTACCAATCGACCGCATCGACCCATCCGCCACCAAGGTGGTCAAAAAACCACCTCAAAGTATCACCCACTCCCCATGGTGTTCACGGAAATAAAAGAAAAGATAGAGAAAAAATATTATTTTCCTTCTTCCAAATTATTTTAAAAAAATCGAAATGTTTCCCTAATGTTTTTCATAATAAAAAGTGTTGATGTGTTCAAATTATTTTTAAAAAATTAGTTTGGTAATTTTTTATTTATAGATTATGTTTATTTTCAAAAATTGGATTTTTAATAAACAATCAAAAATTATAAATAATCGAAATTTATAATTTATTGCACGAAAAAATTATTTTAGGGGCTGTATTTATTATAATAATGTTCATCATAGAGTTAGTCGAATTTCTAATGGTATTTTTGTATTTTAAATGCAAGGAGGAGAATTTTCCGAAGAGCAGTTTTAATTAAGAAGGAAATTTTACGGGCAAGGTATGGTGCGCATATCAAAGACCTAATAGCATGAAAACTTAGGTTTAGTATTATAGTATGTCGTGTTAAAATTATTGGAGCAGAAAACGATCATGCAAGCCCCCATGAATTTGAATAGTGTTTAAAAATTGATTGAACCGAAGAAATCTTGCTTTTATATTCTTTATAATGTGTAAAATTGTTTATGAGGTTAGTGTGAGTATGACTCGTAAAAATTATTTTAGACCTTATTGTAATGTGTGTGAAGGTGTGTTTAATTCTCGTACTTTAACATGAGTATATCATGGTCAATAATTTTTAAATTTAGTCAGTTTTCAGTTGCAGTTTTTTACCGAAAATAATTTTTGTTTCAGAAGGTCTAAAGGTCGACATCTGACTATGAAATTATTTTTAATGTGTTTCGCAACATAATAGGAGTTTATAGATTTGGGAGTTGGTTTCGTCATTAAAAGGTTTTCCCAAATTTTTAAATAATTTTAAGATTTGGTTTTAGACAGTTGGACTGTTTTCAAAATAAATCTTTTAAAAATATTTAAACGTGTAACTAAGGTTTCTAAGGTTGTTACTGGTTAATAGGTAAATAAAATGAATTATAAAAGTGGTGTCATCACGACTAGAGAGTTATTTATGGTAATTAGCTTTGTATTTTTAATCGTTTTTATTTACATTAGCGATTTAGGGTTTTAGTTTACAAATTACTAAAATTAAATTCACATAGACCATTGCTAGCCACGAGATTGGTTTGAGGACGTTATTTTAGCAGTAAGGTTTTTGGAAAAGTGTTTTCGAACCCTATTTAATTTTTAATATATTTTCAAATTATTTCTTTTCTATTGTATCTATTGTCTGTTTTAAAAACAATGTTTTTCAAAAATAAACATTTCTAAGAATAGAAGTTTCTAAAAACGTTGTTCGAAGGTCAATTACTATTAATGGAAGGTCTAAAAGAGGAAAGAGTCATTACAAGTGTTGGTTAAGTGTTGAGGTTATGTGGTTGTTTATGTATGTTTTTCGAAGTCTGACGGTGAATGTTTGACTTTTCGGTTGTGTTTAGTTATGTTTGAATTCTGGACAGTAGCTTAATGAAGCTTTTATTATGAGGGTTAAGTCTAAATGCATGTTTAAAAAAAGTGTTTTTGAAGTTTGTTCATGAGTTTGTAATGCTTCTATGCATGTTTTGAGCCAAGTTTTGACCATAAGAGGTCATGTTTATAGACAAGTCAAAGTTAATGCTATTTAATTCAAAGTTAATAAGTCAAGTAAAGCAAAGCTAATGTAAGCAATTATGAGTAAGTTATTTTTAAAGGAACTGAGTACCATTCAGCCAAATGAGGTTACCATAGGGGGAGGGTATTTATTGCCTTAACGTTGTACTTCCTAGTGGAGTGTGACGATGCTTCACTGTTTTAGTTCTGGAATTCAAAAGAGTTAAGGAGTTAAGTTTGGACTTGGGGGTGGAGAACCATGTACCATTGTTTTTGAAAGACTAGGCTATCTTTCTGTTAAGTTCGATTGTACGGGGAGCACTAACCTACTTGGTTGACGACCGCCTTTCCAAAATCCCGTTCATCCGTTTCATATCCTTTTCGAAGAGCAAGAATTATAATTCAAAGAGGAAGAATTTTTGAACTTATGAGAACTGATCTTTAAACAGGGGATGAGAGTCGTGTGATTGTTTTTGTATCTACTATGTTGTGTGTCTTCGTGGTTGTTATGTTTTTGCTAGTTGTGCATACTCAGCATGGTTGCTGCTGACACATATATATTCCATTCATTTTTTTTCTTGTTCTGTTTGGCGTTTAAGCAGAATAAGTGCAGGTTGTTGAGCATATGTCATGGTGAAGGGATTTCTTCGAGAGGAGTGCATATATTTGGTATTGTTTTTGACTTTAGATATTTCAGTGGTTTGGAAAAGGGCCGTGATGGTTTCCAAGTGTTAATTTATTGTTCACTTAGCTTAGTTGTAAAACTTCCGCTTGGAGTTGTTTGACTTTATAAAATTGGTTTTAGTAAGTGTGTTGTTTTAACCTTAGCCTTACGTGCAATTAGTTTTCATAATTAGTTGTACTTGGCGGTAACATGGCTCAAAGTTCCCCTCTTGTGTTTATAGGTTTGAGGTAATTTAGAAAGTGAGGAATTTGGGGTGTTATAGAGTGTATCAGAGATATAGGTTTTTTTCCCAAATGTTTTGTAAATGCTTTTCCAAAATGGTTTGCAAACCGGCAAGTTTAAAGGACTAGGATTAAAAAAAATTTGAAGTGTGAGAATGGGTGACTTAGGATGGCATTTCCTCTTACTGATTTTGCATTTTGCTGTTTTTGTAGTCTTGCGTGCTGGCGGTGGCTAAGGAATTTGTTTTGGGTTTGCTTGCTTGGGTCCGTTTCTTTTGGTTTCCTCTTTTGGTGATTTACGTTGCTTTAAACCACCTGCGTATGTTGTCACCACATCGTAATATACGTCTTCATAGGAGAGTTTATGATGGTCTAAGAGATTACTGTGATCGAATAGGAGGTTGGGCAATTTCATTTCATTAGATATGGGATCCCAGGATTCGAATTTACAGCAAATCTAGTTGATATGGTTGTTTATTAGGAATCTGCCAGATAGAAACCTCTATGGTTGGTTGAAGACTAAGTATCAGGATTTACTTCATGAGGATATGGACAATCCAAATGGTGAGAAGTCTTTCTCGCAGTGGAAATGGTTGCCTGCAGTGGCTTTGTAAGCAAGGGAAATAAGCTGCATATAGGATTAATGATTGGTTACTGGCCCTCCAAGGCCCACATGAAAGATGACTGAAAATGAGACCTGAAAACTGAAGACACTGAATGTAAGGAAATAACGTGAATGGTAAAATGGATTCAATGAAATGATTGTAAGAGAAGATGCAGGAGGATGAGTTCCTGAAGAGGAAGAAGCCACCCATAATAGAAGAGACAATGTATGACGATGATTTAGAGATTTTGAAAAGGAAATGATAATTTGTGCTTTAGTGACATGAAGTATGAAGATGGACATGTTAGAGAGATGGAAGTGGGACACTTCACCTTCAGAAGATTTACCTACGAGGCATCAGAGGAGGGAACAGAAAGCCAGTGAAGGACCCAAAGACCGAGTTAGAGAGTCCGCCTTATCATTTGAGGAATTGGAAGATTGCTTTAGTTCTTTATGTTTTAGAGTTTGCTTCTTAATTCTTTTGACCGTAATTAGAACTTCCTTAGTTTAAGTTTAAAAAAAATAAATTTTTTTTACTAAGTTGTTGACGTTTAAAATTAAACAAGCAAATATGGGAATAAATTTTTTTTTCTTATACATGTCTTCCTTGTGCTCTTTTTGTTTGGAGCTTCTTGTTTTTCTTTTGTTTGGGTTCTCATGTTTGGTGCGTTGTTTTAATTGTTACTTAATTTTTTGTTTGCCAAGCATCTGTAAACTCTAGCATAGAGGCTATATTGCCTTTGGGCAATAAGAGTTGAGTGTCTTTAAGTTTAGGTTTAAGTGTGCGTTTTATTTCAATAGATGTGCAAGGAAACAATTGAAATCGGGAGAAGTTGCGATGTTTGCGACATTGGATTGAGTTGTCAAGACCAACAGGAGGCCTAACGTCGGATCAAGACCCGTTGGGGGATGTGTAGGGAGAGAGCTAGGAGTAAGCCACCGGTTTATAGTGGTACTGTACTACTGAGGACCCTTTAAGTGTTGGAGAACTAGATTAGGGGAAAATATCGGGATTCGATAAGATTTTTCCAAGCTCTTAATGTCCGGATGACCTGAAGTTTGCTATGCTGTATTTTATTTAAGTTTACCTTAAGAGAGAAGCTGATATTTGGTGGTCACAAAGTGACGCAACTTGAGGGCGTTTATAAAGACCTAAACTTTAACTTTTGTTGGGAGATGTTTTACGTTTAAGGAAATTTCGCATAAGTTCTATACTTCCTGCGTTTCGAAGAAGGAGAAGTCCTAGGGATTTTACTAAGTCGGGAGAGATGGGGACATGTTGTTGACCAATTTCAACCACAAAGTTTCTGGCGTTATGATGATGATGAGGTTGCAACCGGATATTGTGCCAAATGCGGAGAAGAAAGTCATATCAAGTTTGAACATGGTTGACATTGGAGTTGCAATCTAATCAATCTCAACTTTGCTGGAGAGCACTTCACGACTATTCCGACTTTTGGATGCGGTGTATGGAATGGGCTACTGCCATCCGATGATTTGTTTGTGTATGGACGGCTGCTCATCTATACATTTAGGTGAGAGAGCCAAGGCGTAAATGAAGGGAAGATAAAATGAGCCAAGCCAGCTAATGGAAACCAAATAACTTCAAATTACTTCATAAGCGACACTACCTAGTTTGGTTGAACAAAAACAATCATAATCAGAGGAATGGAAACCAAAACTTCCAAAGGAATGGGAACTCAAACTTTCAGAAGAATGGGAACCCAAATTTCCAGCGGAACGGTAATCCAGGTGGAAAAATGGTAAGGACTGGAAAAAGGGTACATCACTACACTCTATGCCCAAAGAATCATCCTGGAAAAGACTGTGAGGGAAATCTAGTGACTTGTCGGAACTGTGGTAAGCAAGGACATCGTGCTTATGAGTGTTGGAGTGGAAGCAATAACGGAAACAAGTTTGGAAACCGCTTCAATCAGAATAAGCAAGGAGGAAATTTCGGGAGGCCAATGAACAACAATGGGAGGTTCAATGGTGGAAATGCTGGAGGTAGCAATGGAAGCTTCAATAATCAAAATTACAATAAGGGAGCTAATGCTGCAAACAAGAATGTGAATGGTATGAACACTGCTGGAGGACAAGCGAAGGGCAATGCGCC
>PYUH01004048.1:0-26061 GCA_016808085.1 Suaeda aralocaspica
GTTTAGCTGCGTATGATAATGCAAAAATATATAAAGAAAAGACTAAGAGGTGGCACGACAAAAGAATCAGGAGAAGGGAGTTTCAAGTTGGTGATAGGGTACTCTTATTTAAGTCCCGTCTCAGATTGTTTCCTGGAAAGCTGAAGTCCAGGTGGAGCGGTCCCTTTTCGGTTACTATGGTGAGCAAATTCGGGTTCGTTGAAGTCCAAAATGATAAAGGTGGGGTGATGAAAAGTTCAACGGTCAATGGGGCAACGATTGAAGCTTCTATTATGAAAGTGGATGCCGTTGATAGTAGAAGAGGTGCAGTTCTACAATCCCGATGTCACACTGAACTACCGGAGCCACGGTCAAGCTGAATGACCCTAAACAACGCTTCTCGGGAGGGCAAACCCAGCTTTCTATCCCCCTTAATTTTTTTTTACGCTCTTGGTGGTTTTAGCTTATTTTCGTAATTTTTAGTAGCTGTGGTTTTGTGGTCTGTGTGCTTTAGGTGTAGTTGAGTAACTAGTGGTTTTGGTTGCATTCCGTACCAAAATGCTAAGTGAGGGTTAGGTAAGTGAAAAGGAAAGTTTTAAAGGAAGAAAAAGAAACAATAGTCGAGTAAAAAGGGGGCAGATGCGGGCGCATAAGGATTTTATGCGGGCGCATCTGACCCCCAGAACCCCATAAAATTTTTTTGAAAAAGTAAGATGCGACCCGCATAAGGATTTCATGCGGCCGCATCTTACCCACAGAACCCCAGAGATTTTACTAAAAAGAGTACAAGCGCCCGCATAAGGAATTATTGAGGCCCGCATGTTACCCCCAGAGCCCCAAAAATTTTTAAATTCGAACCTGAGCGGGCGCATAAATAACACAGGCGGCGCATCAAGGCCCGAATGGACCAAAAAAATACCGGGGGGGGAGGTTAGTCCTTCATCTCACCGTTATCCTCGTGCTCGTCACGCCGCCACCCACATCTCTCGGTCCTCAAACCCGAACCTCCATTAAAACACAATTCCTAAAAACCTCCTCTCATATCTCACTCAATACTTCACCAAATCAACCCAAATTTAACACAGCATTCCTCTCATCTTCTCTACAAAACCCCTCAATCAATTTTCGAAAATTTTTGCAATTCGGGGTACAAGGGGCGCGTGAAATTCTGCGTTTGGGGGCGATTTTGGTTAATTTGGGACTATTTGGGGCGTTTTTATACTCTACTTCCAATCAATCTTCATTATTAAGGTATAAATCCAACTTTAAGCAAGTTTAACAAAGTTTTCTGAATTTCCATGGCGTCACACTATAGGGTTGTAGTTACAAGTTCATAATTGATTTTTCTTGAGTTTTATGCTTGTGTGATGTTGATAATTGCTTGTTTGAAGTGTTATTAATTTCAAATTCCAAGTTTATGACTTGAAAAAATTTATGCCCTATTTTACAAGGTGACATGTGTAGATGCTGTGAGTGATCGTACTATAAAATTTAACCTTGCTATTTTCAGACTTAATTTGTGATTGATATGTCATGGAAGTTTGGTTATTTTTCTTTTCTTCCTCTAGTATGATTGTTGCTTGACAAACTTTTGGTGTTTCGATTAGTAGTGGAGGTCTAAAAGTTGGTAATGTTGCAATTGCGGTTTCATGAGAATTATGCGCTCTATTTAACTTATGTTGAAAATTTGGAAATATGTGGAATCTTGGTGCTATGTCGATAAACATTGGTTTTGGTGATTGTTGTTAGCCTCACGGTTTTGGCTATATCATAAAATAGACGGGTCATGCCAAAATTTTACTTAAATCTTACCTAATTGGAAAGCTTAACATTGCATGAGTAGTCCTGCTTGTGTTTATCCCGATTTTTCCTAGGTCTTAATGTTTCATTTTCGATTTCAGGACCATGAGCTCTCAACGAACCTCGAGAAAATCCCAAAGGACCGGAGTTCTCCACCTCGGCCTCTAGGGGTAAACAGCCTGCCGCTCTAGCTCCGGAGACCCCGCACCACCAAACCGCCGCCAACAACAGGCCCGGTTCGAAGAGACTGCAAAAGCGGCCCATCCGCTCTACAAGAATTCTTTGACCGCAGCACATGTGATGAGATGGGATCACTGACCAAGGTGGTCCAAATGGCGGACAACATCGGTAGGGGTGCATGGCTCGGAGTCACATGCCAGGACCTGATGGAGAACCAATGGCCCCACCCACCTACCGGGAACTCACTCGGAGTTCCTCTCTACCTTCCACTTCAGGTTTTGTGCGGAACCCCAGTAACCCAACAGCTGAACAGGGGTGGTCAGTTTCACCATCTTGGCACCCACTATGAGCTTCCCTTCACAGTTCAATGAGCACTTCTTCTGGGACCCGCGCAACCTAGTCTCGGTAGCTCTCGAGCACGGCTGGTCTAACTATGATGAAAGCCTCCTGGTGGCTCCGTATCACTGAACGGTACCACCCCCTATGCCTCATCCACCAGCAGACCTCGGAGGTCCAACATGCAGCCCTCCGATACTTCCTCCCGGTTCATTACCTACTGCCTATTTTCCCGAGAGAGTTGGGGCAGGTTTATCCTGATGAGCTTAGACTTCTGTGGTTAGCTACTGAGGGATCCCATCTACAAGGCCGAGACTACAACTACGGGTTTTTCCTTGCACGTAGATTTGCTGAGATAGCCGAGGGTGCCACCAACACGGGGGTTATTTACTGTGGAGGAATGATTACCTGGTTGGCCTACCAGTTAGGTCATCGAGAGAACTTGAAGGGTTGCACCCCATTGAAGAAAACCCACGATGGACATCCTTCCTGCGGACTGCGGGTTTTGCAGAACATACACTAGAGCCGGCAGAGCGCTTGGTATGGAATGTCCGAGAACTATCCTGGTGCTACCTTCCCAACGCCTTTACCTCCACCTACTACTTGGAACACCCCGAAGGCGTAAAAACCCCTGGAGGATTCCCCCAGACCCCATCCCACTAGCTGAGAGGACGGATGCTGAGAAGAGGGCCCTTAGAATGGCCCAGCAGATGCAGCAGGCGGGGGTGTCCCTCAGGAAGACATTCCCCAACAACAACCAGCTTCCGCACTCCCACCTCCCCAGGGCGCCTTTGATATGACCCCTCTGATGAACCGCCTGGACGAAATGCATGCCTACACACTCAGCGGTTCGCTCAGATTGATCAAACAGTTCGAGCAATACGACACCGTTTGATAGGCTAGATGATAGTGTCCGCGGCCTCCGAACGGATGTAGATCACCTGCAGCGGGTCCAATGGAGAGAGCACATGCATCATGTGGATCAGGGTCACGTGCAAACCATTCCCCAACCACCCTAACTGGCCACCCCAGTAGACCCTAATGTGGACCCTACCTCCTACCCTCTCCACCACTACTACTCCCAGTTTCCACCCTATGGAGGGGCCCCGGCAGCAGTAGGCGTCTTGCAGCTCCCATTCCTCCCCATTTTATTGATTATGTATCCTGGCGGGACAGTGTTGGCTTGGGGGGGAAATTAGTTACTCTATTAGGTTGTAATAAATTGTAAACATTTTTTTTATTTTCTTTTATTTTTTCTTTTTGGACTTGGCTTTGTTTCTTTTTCCCCTGCAGTATGACAATCGGAGCGGACTAGACTTCTGATATCGAATTTACGAATTTTTGTTGATTTACATTGGGTTAGATGTTCCTAAACTCCGCTCTCCTTTTGCTCGTACTTGTAGTGTTGGAATTAGCTATTTAGCCTTAGGGTCTTTTATTGTTTCTAGTGTAGTTTTACTGCTTTCATAGGACCGTTACATGGTTGTTTACCGTCCCTTAAGGCCGGGAGTTTCTGTGACCAAAAAAAAAATGTACTGCTTTCCTAGTCTAATGTAGTTAGTTGTTCAGAGAGAATTCTTATTGTGATTGGCTAGCTGCTCGTCCCGGTTTTCATTGATTTGACTTTTCATGTACCCATTTGTTTAATTTTCTGAAACTTCATGATTCTTGTATTGGATGAGTTTACTTATGAGATTTGCCGGGCATGACTTGGTCTTAATTGCTAGCTTTCCTTGCAATGTCAACCTCTGTCTAACCTTGCTTGGGTCTTGGACTTGAACTGTGTTAGCGGGAGGATTTGAGCCACTTTTGATCTTATAGGCTACATTAAATTGTATTCTTTTCATGTGGCTTAGTTCCTGGTGCATTTATGATCTTGAGTTTGCCTTTGGACTTTAGTAGCTTTTAATTGAAGTTTGTGTGCTGTTGCGCATGATAAGAGGCATTCAATTGATTTAGAGCTTCCAGATACATTATTAGGATTTATGCTGAACATCTTCTTTCCCTGATTCCCGTGTTTTCTTAAGCCTTTATCCCTCCAAAAATTAGCCACATTACAACCCTTTTTGGCCTTGGTATTTGATAACATATTGTATGCCCAAGCTGGCTGGGGGAGTCATATGTGGTTTGTTTATGGTTGTGATGTTTGTGATGTTGTATTTGGAGGATTAGGTGAAATTGAAAAAAATTTGATGTGCAGGAGGTTCTATAAGTTTCACATTAAGGCTCTGCGTACCAATGACTGGAATTGTGTTTTTAAACACAATATGTTGGTTTCTAAATGTGATTGGAGTCCGGTTATGTACGTGTGATAGTTTTGTCTTAATGGCCAATATTTAAGAGTCGTGAAACTAAAAAGAAAGAAAAAAAAAGAAATTTGAAAAGAAAAAAATGGGAAAAAAAGAGAAAAACATGTTGAAATTGAGTAGATGAATGAAAGCTTGAATTCGGTTTACATTTGTGATTTAAATGAAAATAAAGGTGTGAAGTGAATGAAATTGAAAAGTTTGGTTTGGTTCGGTTGGAATTGGATGATGGGAGACATTGATGTTATTGTATGATGTGTTGGTGAGTCTCCGATGTTTTGTATGCGTATACCCCCGCATTTTCAGCCACATTATCCCAAATTTATACCTACCCTTCACCCTAGCCTTACGTTACAAGCTTATTAAAGTCCTCTTTGATCTTCGTGTGCATGCTTTGGTTGATTGTGGAGAGTCTTTTGGCAAGGTCGTAGAGTATTAATTGCATTTCGAGTCGACTCTAGGATTGAGTGTATACCCTTAAACACTTGCATGAGGTGTGAGAGTGGGTTTGGTTCCTCAAAACTTGCATTTAAACACTATTGCATATGCATTTCATTTTCTTATGGTTGGGTGGTGAGGGTGAGCTACATATTAGATGCTCAATTGTGTGGAGGAGTGACAACCCGTGAGCTATTCTAGTCATCGATTCATTAAACTTGCTTGGTTGGCTTTGTTTGACTTTTGTTTAGGAATGGGTAGCATTTGACTTGCTTTGATTTAGTAAACTCGGAAGGATCCTTGAGGTTGTGATGCATATGTTTTTATGGGGTGAAAGTCATTTCGTTATCTTTGCTCGGGAACGAGCAAAGGCTTGGCTTGGGGGAATTTGATATGGGTGTGGTTTCATAGTGTTTTTCCCCTTGTTTCGAGTCAATTTTGTGCTTAATGGGTGTCATTCTGGCTTTATTTTAGCTCATTCGATGTCTTAGCTAATTTGAAGTGTCTCGTCAAGTTTGATTAATTTCCGGCAATTTTAGAGCATTTTAGTTGATTTTTATCATCCACGGTTGTTATGCTCGGTTTTGGTATGTTTTTGTAATTTCAGGCACGAAAAACCGAGGCTCGGAACGAAGCCGGAAAGCTTAGACGGGATAAGAATGAAGATGCATGGAAATGCGTGCCAAGAAGTATGAAAACGAGCCTTAAAGAACTTATGAAGAAATAAGAAGAAAAGGAAGCAAAATGAACTTCTGAGGTCAAGATGCGGGGCGCATGAAAATGACATGCGGGCGCATTTAATCAAGATTTCAGCTTAGAGGGCGTTCTGGGAGGTCAGATGCGGGCGCATAAACCTCCTATGCGCCCGATAAGACGTTTTTCCCGATCTTTTTATTCGTCTTTATTTTCTTTGTTACTTAGGTTTGTAAGCCCAACTTGGATACATTAGGCACGGTTTTCTAGGCAAAAGGACTTATGCTTTTCAGAATTTAGATTACTCTCTGAGGATATAGAATTAAGCACTTTCTCTCTAAAATAAAATAGGGGAAATTAGGGTTGTTCAATACTTTGATTTTCAATTCAATTCAAGTCTTCAATTGTTTCTTCAATTGGTAATTCTTCTGATTTTGTTCTTATTTAGTTTAATTTATGCTTTTAGTCTCTCTAGTTTAATCAATTTAGTTATTTTTGTTTATGTAATTAGTTAGTTATCAATTACTTCATGAATTCAATAGGGTTTTTACAATTATTTCTTGTTTGGATCTTTCATAATTATGAGTGGAGTAGTCTAATTTTCTAGGGTTAGGGAAACCTGATCAATCAATGGATAATTAAAATAGGTTGTTTCAATCCCATAATTAGTAGTCAATTTCCTATTATTGGTTTCTTTGTTTACAATTGAATTGTGCGCAGATTTAGTTGTAATTCTGGTAATTGTTGAATTTGATGCCGAGAGGTAAAAAAACCACAATAAGACCACTGATAATAGGCGAAATTAGTCTAGGCATGAGCGGAGCGCGCTAGATGAGTTTCGAGGGAGTCTAGATTCGAGAGAATTAGTGAGCCCTAATTTGACGATAGTTGTGAGATTGAACGGTCTTTGTTAGTGAATCCATTAGTTGTTTCTTGGTGACCCGAATGAACTAGGCTTAGTTTATTGATTTAATTCTTTGTCATTTCCAGTAATTAGTTAGTAATTAGTCTAGTCAGTTAGCTAGTCAATACTTCTCGACCAAGGCTCTTACACAGTTTAAGCTTTTTAGAAAATAATAGAGTTTAACTGCTTCCCTGAGGATTCGATCCTATACCCAGCTACATTAGTTAGTGTCGTTTGGTACTTTTTGATAGGTGGCGATAGCTGTTCACACTGGAGAAAGATATACATCGTTACCAGTCACAAAGGAAACTCGCCACAAAATTAGAATTTCCAAGCACTTCAATCACACACATAAGTAAGCAAAATTGAAGTTGATTATAGCAATTGAACCTACAATACATGATAACGGAGTTAAGGAAAGAAGCAATGTAATATAACCAAAAAAAAAACCTATTTTATTTTGGCAAAATAAAAAAAATTGAAAGAAAAATTGAAAAAGAAAATAGGAAGTAGTAAAAGAGAGAAGAGAACTAGCCATAAAGATGCAAGGACATTTACAAACATCATAAGTTAGAAGGATGATGAGATATGAAAAAGGGCAAATTTCATTGTATAGAGGAGTAAGGTATCTCATTTAAAGAGCCAGGTTGCCAGAACAACAAAGTTTCATTCTTCAGCATCCAAACCTGAACCTCCAGACTGCACAGCAACACAACCACAACACAAACCAACTGAACCAGGCCAGCAGCAAATCAACATTTCAACAAACATGCTGAAACCACACACCATAGCACTTAAACAAACAAAGAAACAGCAACAACACAGCACAACACTCAACCAGCAACCACAGCAAACAACATAGCCTATAACAGCAGCTAATCCCACCACCAAACTACTAGTAGTCAACTAAGTTCAAATCAGCATTAAAAGTAACAATAATTAGATCGAAATTAGATCGAAAAGCTTCTTAAATTAGATCGAAATTTAAACATAACAACAATTAAACAAACACAAAAAAAAACCCTAAATCAAACAAAGTATGACCAAAAAAAATTAATAACAAATTATATCAAAATCAACTTTACTGTATCAAAAAAACTAAAATAAAGTAATAATT
Organism: Suaeda aralocaspica; assembly: GCA_016808085.1. Taxonomy (NCBI): domain Eukaryota; kingdom Viridiplantae; phylum Streptophyta; class Magnoliopsida; order Caryophyllales; family Amaranthaceae; genus Suaeda; species Suaeda aralocaspica. The sequence goes on from PYUH01004048.1 coordinate 7,754, forward strand.
TTATTGGGAGAAACGGTGGAGAAGGGAGAAATGAGAAGGGAGAATGGTGGTGGTGGCGAATCGACGAAGAAGAAGAAGGAGAATGGCGAAGAAACATCATAATACCCAAAACTGACATTAAAAACATTAAATAAATTAAAGAAACAGAAATTCAGACTTACAGAAGAATGAGTAGAAGGAAATCCACCGGGTGAACTGACGCCGGGTGGTTTTTGGCGGTGGCGAAGAATGGTGAACCGTCAGAATGGCGGTGGTTTTTGGGTGGCGAAGAAGAAGAAGAAGAAAGAGGAGAATGGCGGTGGTTTCAGGAAGTGAGAAGGGAGAAGGGAGAAGTGAGAAGTGAGGAGGGAGTAGTTTTGGAGGTTGTGAGGGAATTTTTTCGCGACAAACTAATAATAGGGTTTGTCACTTTTTGCGAGGGAATTTTGCGACGGAATTTATGCCGTTGCAAATTTGCGAGGGCTTATTCCGTCGCAAACACAAAAATCTGTCGCAAAAACCAATTGGTCACTTGATTTGGTTTGTCACTTTTTTGCGATGGATATTTTCGTCGCAAACTCTTAATTTGCGACGGAAATAAATTCCGTCGCTATTTTGCTGATTTCTTATAGTGAAGGTACGTAAGTACTAAAAGCAAACATAGGAGTTAGAATGCATGCTTGAGAAATTCTTGTTTACATGAACCTTGTATGCTTATTTTGGATCATGAATTTATATGCGTGACAAGTTGTTAGTAGCATGTTTCTAATGTTAATGGCAGAGAGTTTAATTTTCATAAGCTTGAATTAGAATGTTATGATCAGTATAGTTTGGCCAATAGTTTTATGAATAAAGGAAGAAGATAATTTTTAAAGTTGATTAGATAGTTAATCAACAATAAAGGTAGTAGTGAACTTGTTCACATGATTAATAGAAGTAATGAGCAACTATTTATACATATAATACCACTCAGAGTTTAATGTGTGGTCAAGAAGAAAGTAAGTTATAATACCACTCACAGTTTAATGTGTGGTCAAAAAGAAAGTAAGTTGTTAGCCACTCACAGTTAATATGTGGTACAAGAGGTTCAGTTTAACTAAAGGACTCACTTAAGTTAATTTGGAATCACCTTAAAGTAAAGATAATGAATATGGTTGCTTGTTTATATGCATGTATTTCTGTGATGTTGCATGAGAGTCATAACAATGTTAAACCTGTTAAATTACGTAAAGTGTAAGAGGATTCGCACCAAAACTCTTGGAACGTATATACCTTGAGTATGAACAAAGGGGGAGTCATAAGGAACAGTGATCTATGACTTCTAATTGGAGTACAAGACGTTGTACTCTTTTATATTAAAATGCGTTGGATATCTATCAATACCTTCTTGGAGTTGCTCCCAAGTTGGTGTCCAATAGGGCGATTTTAAAGTAAAGGAAACTCGTTCGATGCCGAATCCAAAAGTTAAATATAAAAATAATTTTATTGAGTCCATGTACAGGTAAGAAGGTGGTTAAAGGTAAGTTGAGTGCAAGTTTTATGTTTTATTGTTAATACATAGTCTTTAGTAGTTATGTACTCATCTTTGCTGACTGTTTGCTTTGTGTGCATGGCTTTGTCTTGGACTTGACCCTACGATGACCCACTTGTGGTGAGTAGTTATCTAGTAAAAGGAAAGTTGCAGGTACAAGTAGGCATAAGTCATTTCATGATGGGATGGAGTGAGAGCGCTTGATGTGGTTGTAGTTTTACTTTATTTCAATTGCTTTCAGAGACTAACGTTTATTTGATTGATTGGATTTTGAAAGACTTCTGATTATTAATTTTGGTTTGGTTTTAAAGGGCCATTAATATGGTTCCGAAGTGTAATAAATTTAAAGTTGATTTTATTTTGAAGTTGTTTGAAGTTTAGTTTTAAATTGTTCTGATTTTAAAGACTTCCGCTGTAGTACTTTGATAAATGCCTTATTCGTTATCACGGTGGCGGTAATACTTTGATATTTTCATATATAGTAGTTTAATAAATGTAATATTTACTAGTTTAACATGTTTTCCGGAAACATTAGGAAGTTAGAAAGTTAAGAAAAATCTATGGTGTTAGATGATAAAACAGTAATGATAGATTCAGAGATTAACGACGACATCAACCAGTAATCTATACTCTTTAAAAAAATTGGATTTTTCAAACACTATTCATTTTGAATAGTTGAATAGTGTCGAATCTCAACTGTTCATTTTGTTCGATCTCATCCGTTCATCCCTTCCTACCTTCACTTCACGTTCCACCCTCTCCTCTCTTCTTTCTCTAGGGTTAGGGTTTTGACCAAACTTTCATCTCCTCTTTCCGGCTTCCGTTTGCGACCCTTTCTTGTCCCAAAAAAATTCTGGCTTCCGCTTGCGACCCTTTCGTTTTCCAAAAAAAATCGGCTTCTTCATCCTTGCAACCCTTTCCTCTCTTTTCTCCGTTTGCAACAGCCCTGAATATGGGATCTTCTTCGGGGTCAAAGGTATTGCTTTTGGTTCTTGCGACCCTTTTCAGTCTATTAAACGAGTTGTTCGCTTGATTTTGTTGTTATGTTTATGCTTGCGACCCTTTGCAACATCATTCCAAAATCGATCTAGTTGTTTTTAGGCAGCGAATTCAAATAGCTTTCTTACCATCCTTTCATTTTGAAATCTAAACAAATTAAAATGTATGTTCTCTTTCATTATCAGATCTTTTGGGATTGCTTGATTTTCGATCTTGAGGTTCTTGGTTAGGGTTTTGAATTTCGAATTTGGTTAGAAAATTTTCAAATGCTAAATAATTCATACAACAGGCACCTATAGTACCAAGAATTTGTGATATGTCAAATAATAATCGACATGTATTAGGGGTAATCTCGCTTTTGAGTATTTGATTAAAAAAAAAATAGGAAAGGACATAGATGATATATGGTCTGATTACTAATTAATTAATCAATCACTAATGCTAAGAATGGAGTAATACACTAAGAAGGAATTCTGAAATTAAATGATTGGCTAATCACTGATCAATGATTGTTGTTTATTAATTAATTAAAGATGATGTTTTGTTAGGTGTTCCATTTGCTTTCCTAAGTGGGTTATGTGAAGTTAGATGCAATAGTGAATTATTAGAAATACTAATTGATGAATTTACCAAATGTGCAATCCATCATACTAATTGTGTGAGTTGAACAAACATCGAATACCCATTTATCATTTATCTATTAAAGCTGCCTGAGACTCCGATCTTTGCATTGTAAGTTGTTAAATTTGCATTTGAGTATTTTGTTTTTTGAATTCTTTTTTGGTGTATTTATTGACTGATGTTTCTTTTGTTGTTAATTGTAGGAAGTATGAGAAAATAGATCCAAAACTTGTGGAAAAGTTATGACTGAAGTTACTTCAGTAAACACGAGGTTTGTTATCAATTTATATTATGATTCCGTGTTATCAAATCTGAGTCTAGGTTTCTTGAGTTTTTCGAGTTTTTAAAGTATTTTACAATGTAGTTTTTGTTTGAGAATTGAAGGCTTTGTTTCGCGATTCTTTTTACGTATTTGCAAAATTTTAATTGGTAGAGAGGTTTTTGAAGTTCTGTATTTGGTCGGTTTGCGTTTTAAGGAAGTAAGTTGTGCTCTAGCTAGGGTTTTTCTTAGTTTTCGATTTAAAATTCTCATGGATTTGTTGTTGTTGTTGTTATTTGTAATTTCGAGAATTTAGGGTTTTCAGGTTTCATGATTTGATCTTTGTTGTTCTTCAGATTAATTGGTTTTATTCTCATACACTTTAATAGAAAAAATGTGAGGAAAATTTTGTGCCATAATGATCTTAAGCGTCAGAAATTGAAACGATTATGATAAGAATTTTGTCGTTTTTTTTTAAATCTTTCAGATTATTACTAATCTGAATGTTTATTTTGGTGTTGAATTGAATACTAGGAAGCTGATATGATTTTTTTGACGTATAAACGCCTGAATTCAAGGGATTATTCGGAAACAAGGGATATGGAAAATGATTCAGATATTCTTTAAATTGATTTACGGATAATTTTGATTTCAGTTTATGATTTAGATAAAGTAAGGGTTTTAGATCTGATTGAATATTGTGGTTTATTTGCTGAATTGATTGATCTACTTTGATGACTGCATGTAGTAATTGAATTTCTGCACAATTTATTGACGATGAGTCGTTTGTTCGGTTTTAGAGGCGGAGAATGAAGTCAGGCAAAGCAACGGCAGATGGTACGTATTGTAAGTATTTGATCCTTTCTACTCGATTTGATATCTTCTTGCGATACTTTAATTTCTTTGTCAAATCAGTTTCTGTGATATCTTCATCATTTCTCATTTGTGCAGTTTTGGATCCATTGATGTGGTTTTTGGGTTTAATTTTAGTTTATGATTGAGAAGCAAGGGTTTCTTGATTCTTCATCCATTTTTGTAATTCTTTGGCTTTTCTGATTTTAGCTGGATTTTTTTTCTTCAATTTAATGAGAAATTATACTGACTAAGAAGTAGCATCAGAAACCCAAACCAAACTATGCCTTATGCTCAATTTATAATTTGAAATTGATGGTCGATCAATTGCTAAATCTATTTTTTTTTTATTCTTTTGTAGATTGTTGAATTGGTTCATTGCCTTTTCAGGTTTGTTTTCATTTATCACTTTTCTACCTTGCTTATTTGATCTTCGATCTGCAAATAGTTACAGACTATTTATGATTTTTATATTGATAATTTGATTTTTTATTTGGAATAGTTTGTCATTGCTAATTCGATTTTCACTGCGAAATTTTCAAAATCTTTATTTTGTTAAGTTTGTTTTTTACCCAAACGATAATCAATCTCATTTGATTTTCGATTGCACATTTTACTAGAACTTGTTTTCATGATGTTTTGTTTATCGATTGCATTGAGTGCCTACAAATTGCAAAATGCAACATATAAGATTAAGTGCTAAAAGGTCCAACTTTGATGGTGAGACTTTCACTTTTGGTTTTCCCTTTTTAATTTCTCATACTATAGTTGTCCCATTGTAATATTTGTTGTGATGAGCTGAATATAGTTTTCGTAAACAATTTAATCGCTCTTTCCTTCTTCAGTGTTAATTAGTGGTTTTTTTTTAGTGAGTGATAGGCATAGCGTATAATGTTTTTAGTCAACCAATTGATTCTTTGTGTTAGCTTAATTAGTTTTCAAAGCTCCATACCTTTGTGTTTGTGTTCTTAAATTACAAAGTTTACTTTTTGTGACCCTTTTATTTCTTCGATTAAAATTTTGTTGATTATTTATTTTGTTGTTTATTGCTGTCATTGTGAGTTTAAAGTGGAGGTGATCAGCCTTAGCCCGGCCCGGTCCGAAAAAAGTGGGTTTTGGGCATCATATTTCAGCTCGAATTCGGGTTAGGCTCGGCCCGACCCGAGTTTTGCAACTTTCCAGCGGGCTTTGGCGGCTTAAATTTAAGAAGTTTAGTTAATTTTTTTGTCTGGCCTTGAAAAGCCCGCCAAGCACGCTCCAAAATTTTGGGCTTGGGCCCGAGCCCGATTATTGGGTCTTCTTTAATGTGACAAGCCCGACTCGAACCCGGCCCGACCCAGCACATGATCACCTCTAGTTTAAAATTGCAACTACATTCGTGATGTGAAGAATTTGTAAAATTAGGCTTTGAAGTATGAGCATTATAGCAAAAATTGGTTGATTGAAATTTCTGATTTACTGGTTTGTGTTGGTTGATAAATGTAATTTGCAATGATGTAGGGTGCAATCAATTTGAAATGTCTTGTAGTTGTTTTGAAGGGCATTGTCTTTATTATTCAGTGCAAGTGTGTAACAATGCACTGAACTATTTCTTATGCATTGGTTACAGACTCTAGCTAGAGCTCTGAAGATGAAAAAGATACAGTATTTGGTTTTGAAACTCTTGGTATTGCAGTGAATGATAGTTATTTTGGGATTGCTCTTGAGCACAAGGTGAGAAATCCTATGGTCGTTTTGTTTGATTTTGGCTTTAATTAATGTTTGACTTTTACCCATTTGTGTTGTTTGGATCTGATTTTTTTTGGGGGTGTTAATCTTCGAGGGTTAGTTTTTCAAATAGACTTACTTTTGTTTCACTAGTTTTAAAAAAAAATTCTATTAGTTGTTCTGTGCTTTTAGCTTAGGTCTTTAATTGCTTTTGATGCATGCAATATGCAGTAATGTAGTATCCTTTATCTTTGCACTATTTTGCATAGCTGTACCTTTTCACTTATTTTGCATTATGTAAGATATCATATTTAAAATTGCTTGTATTTTCTTGCTTATGTTTTGTTAGGTTGAATGTGGTCTTTATGGAAGCAATGGAGACGCTGCAAAGCACAAAGTTGTTTCATGTGGTCTTATTTGGCCTTGATGAGTATTTAGCCAGCAATTGAAGCTGTTCGGTGCTCATGAAACATCTAAGAAGCACATGCTACTATTGCTGCCTTGCCTTTGTGTCCTTAGCTGCTAAAACTTGATGAGTGTTATTGCAAGAATTCGATTCTTTAATGTCAAATTATCATTTTCAGTTCCAGTTCCTGGAATATGAGTTTCAGTTCTTTAATGTCAAATTGTTATTTTCAGTTCCTGGAATTATGAAATATTCAACTCCCAATACCAAGTTCTAGACAATAGTGCATGCTTAAATCTTATAAATTACCCTGTATACCTTAATAGAATTTGAATATGGATGATTTGGTCCGTTTCAGTCCTTGTGTATTTCGAACTGCTTTGTGTGGCATTTAGTGTTGCTTTTGGCTTATTATAGGGTCTAATTTGTTCACGATTAGTTGTGTTCTATGCACCTTCATATTAATATCTTAAACCTTCCAAATCATCCTGAACTACAACAATGCATGGAAGCACTAAATTCAAGAGAACCTCACTATCTGAAACGTGTAAAGCCAAATAATCTTCTTATGTCTTTAATATTTGAGAATATAAGTGTCATGTAGCAACTTTGTTGTGGTGAGTGCAATTGATGATTATATGATTGACATGTAATTAATGATCATATTTCTTTCTGTCTTTGTTTAAAATGACCATGGTTGGATATTTGGTTAAGAGCTGTGAATGATAATTAAATAGGATTATTGGTTTATTCATATCTACTATTGTCCAGCAAGTGTGATACTTGAAAAGTTTTTAATTTTCTTGAAAAAAAAAGAGATATATTTTTGGTGATTAAATTGTCAATTGCAATATTTGAGTCATCTACGTACCTTGTGTAATAACAGTGGCCCGCCACTACTAGAAATCTCCTAATACAAATTCTCCTACATAGAGAAAAACAAAACTAAATTAAAACCATGTAAGCTAACTTCTACAACAATTCTAAACTATTTATATTGGAAACTTGTCCAAAACCTTCCCTATATGGTCTATAGGGGTGTGCAAAAAATTCCGTTGCCAGATATCTCGTCAATTGCAATATCTCGTCCGGTTTTCCGAGTATTCATTCCGAAAATCCGAATATCCGATCTGTTTTTTGAAATTCGGGAAAAATGAACCAGATATTCGGATTTTTAAACCGGAAACCGGACCAAATACGGAATGGATTTTTAAAAATTCGGATTCAGGATTTTTAAGGAAAATAATATCCGGAATTTCGATTTGCCGGATTTTCGATCATGTTTTTGAGGGTATAAGTGTAAGTTTTGGGGAAAGCTTTGGTGTATAATTCGGAACCGGATATCCGGATTCCCGATCCGTTTTTCCCGGGTTTCCGTTCCGTTTTTTCCGGATATCTGAATATCTGGAATTCCGGTTTTTCCGGAACAGAAACGGAATCAATTTTTTGGTTCCGAAAATCCGGTTATCCGAATTTCCGGATCAGATAAATTTCGTTTTCCGGATTTGCACAACCCTAATGGTCTTTATTCAATTCATACTTTATTTTAGTTTTTCTTTGGCAAAACACTTAGTTTTTTTATAATTTTCCAAAAATGGCAGCTTTGTAAAATTGCTTAAAAACTCTTTAAAACCCTTCTACATATTATAATATGATCTTAAAACATTAGATTCATGCCCAAAGATTATCATATAATATTTTGGTGTTTTAAAAACAATTATAAGTTATTATTTCACGTGCTACTTTTTTTTATTGTGCATGAACACGTGTTAATAAATATTTACAGCAATATATATATTAAATATACATTAAAATCTCATTAAAACTTCATAAATCAAGCACAAAACACTTTTACAAACTCACACTATCATCATACATACTACGTATAATCTATTCTTTAAAATAATTTTTCATACTCAAAAACATGTTCATAATATTTTTACTCTTAGTTTTCATAACTTTAAAAATTTGACAGCAATATTAATTAACTTCCAAACATTTAAAAACAAATCTAACCCTCATAAAATCATCACCAGTTAATATACAACAATCTATGATCATAATATGAAGGTTTAGAATATTAAAAAATAATAAAACTAAAAATTTCATAACTTTATAAACCCTAATTTTTATAATTTCATGAACAATTTTATAAACATTAAATTTAAATTCTAAAACATGACCATAACTTATAAAACATGATTAAAACTATAAAACATGCTTAAACTTAATTATGAACATAAAATTATACAAGATTGAATTAAAAAGAAAAATAGGAAGAGAAAGTTTTTTTTTTCATAAGTGGGTTTTGAAAAATACCAAAAGGAGGAGGGTGTGGTGGCCGGGAAGGTAGCAGCTGGCTAGCAGGGTGGCTTGAAAGGGGGTCCGGCGATAAGTGGTAGCCGGCGAGGGAGGTCGACGAAGTTTTTTTCCCTCTCGTTTTTTTTTTCCCGAAAAGCCGCACTCTTTTTTTTCTCTTTTTTTTTATTTAAATCCTAACTCAAAATTTGCATTGTAAATCTGAAAATTTTGTTTTAAGGGGTATTTATAGGCTTAAATTAGGTTTTGGTGAAATTACATAAATACCCTTAATGTTTAAAATTACTTTTGTGGCCTTGTTTTATAACAATTAAGGAAACTTTGAAAATTCCAAAATTAGAAACTTCCTAGAAGTTTAATAAAATTTAAAGTGACATAAAAAATAACTTATAAACTTTAGAAAACATAAAAATAATTATTTTAAATAACAATTTATTAAAATTTCTTTCTTTATTTATTGAACTTAATTTTTCAATAAAAATACTAAAAATATTCACATAAATATGAAATTAAATTCTTAAAGTACGTGAAAATATGGGGTCCAATACAAATGGGTGGCGAGGAAAATAGGTAGGCGATGGAGCACCAAATGTTATTGAAAGTGTTTTGTTCTGATTTTAAAGCTTTTGTGATGCTATTTAATAAATTCTACTTTGTTAAGTTTGTTCTTGTGAGCTTTCTTCATTGTTTGCTTGTTGTGCATTTTCTTATTTTTGAATTTAGATGAGATTGGATTTGATTTTATAATATCTTCGATGTAGTGACTTTGGCTTTGATCTTGTACTAAATTATGAGCTTATTACACTATAATTAGTAGAAACAATCATATCCAAGTACTAAGTTGACATTTATTGAAAATAATTTAGGTTAATATGTATTGTCGACTTTAAGGCAAATCCATATCTTAATACTAACGTTTTATGGCATAGCTTTGTATTTATGATATTAATACCTAGTGGGACATAATATTTTGTGCATCTTATTACTTATATATGGAAATGTATACCTTGATGTATGTGGCATTAAGCTACACTTTGCTCCAACTACTTTTATTATCTCTGTTTTTTTACTATCCAATAATTTCAACTCATAGTTTCCAAAATTTACAACCAACTACGAATTAAGCATTTGGAACACCACGCGCATAACGCGTGTGCTCTTAACTAGTGACGACAACAACAACAAAACAACAAAGATTTTCACTTTGAGTGCCAGATGCTACAAATTTCAAACAACCCTGTGGCACATTCATAACATACTAATTCATATATACTAATTCATAATAGGAAGAAGACAAACCTCAAGGGATCAAGGAGGAAGCAGAGTTCAGAGGTCGTTTGAGCATTCAATTTCATTAACATTCGCAAACAGCAAGTAAAAAATGGGAACAAATTTACCAACTGATTGTTTGAGTGCACTCCATAGACAGACTCTAGAAGTCTAGAGTAGAGGATAGAAGTATGTTTGAAGAGAGGTTGTTGTACATGCAGAAGAAAGAGGAGAAAAGAAACACAAAGTATAGTAACAAAAATAATACAACACAAACTTGTCTCAATATACTATAATATGTCCAAATATTCTCAAAGTTGTTGAATCCATACCCTTTAAAAAACAAAAGAATGCTGAGACTGTTAACAATGAACAATGAATAGTTTCTTTACTTTGCTGTCAATTTGAGTAGGAGAATTTGCTGACATGTGATACCTGCAAGCTACAAGGAGAATGTTCTTTCCACCTCAGCTAAGTTGGAGAATTTGCTAACATGGGATACATGCAAGCTACCACAGTGAAACTTCTTTCCACCTCATTCAATTCTTTAGTTTTATTTTTGTCCCACCTCATTCAATTCTACTGCCTTAGTTTGTGAATGTTCTTTCCACCCCATTCAATTCTTGTGTTTTAGTTTTGTTCCACCTCATTCAATTCTTCTTTTTTAGTTTATTCCCGGTTTGGGATGCAATTTTGCAACCCTTTTATTGTATTTGGGGTTGGTTAATTGTATTTTTTTTTTTACTATTAATTCGGTTTTGATGGCATACAATTCTGCAACCCTTTATGTTTGTTTGCATGCTAATTTTGGGAATTACTTAGTTTGTATTGCTAATTGCTAATTGCTAATTGCTAATTACTATTTATTTTTTCTAATTGTCAATTTGAATTGTTGTTTGCTACCCTTAACGTTTGCTGTGCATGCTAATTTTGGAAGTTAGTTAGCTATGATTTTTTCATTGTGCCTTTTTTATTGTGATGATGTAGATTTGTTGGAGGTTATCTGATCATTGCAACCCTTTTATGTGTATAAGGTGATTTGTGTTTTGATATTGCTAGAGTACTTTAATTGATTTCCAAATTCTAATTTTCATTTTCATTATTGTATTTATTAGATAGATTATAGTTATATCTTGAGAATAATAATTGAGGAGCGTAGTAGAGATGAATTTACCATTTGTACCATTTTATAATAATTGGATTCTAATATTTGTATTTATAATAATTTATTTATATATTAATTTTGTAAATGGAAAAAAATGTATTGCAATGGTAGGGGTGAAGAGTGGTTGTCCTTGATTTAAGGTGATTAGTTTCCAGTGAAAGGTATGGTGTATTTGCCCTTATTTTTTGGGGAGGTTAGAGGTATGGCTTTACTGTCCTTTCTTTTGACTGAATAGAGTATCACTATGCAATTGTAGTGATTGATAGCTTCATTGTATTATTATATTTTGTTTCATACCTGAATTCTGGTAGTATTAGAAATTTCTATAAGGGGCAAAGGGAAGTTTCGACATCAACTACTGAATTTCCTCTCTGAAGAAAGTTTATTTGTTGCTTATATTCTGGTGAGTTTTAATTAATCATTCAAGCAATTCAATCAATTCCTTTTCTAATACTGAACTAATTAACTATTGCACATTTACAATTATAATTGCATTACATTACAATCACAACAGGATATATTAGAATTGCAAGTTGGAGAGTTTATCAATTATAGTGAGTTCATTATTAAAAAGGATTTAATGATAAAATTGATATGATAGTCTTTGGTGTTGTTAATAGATAGGGTCATAAGCTTGCAAATTCATTCATGTTTTTTATTTCCATGTGTCACCTGTATTTATTTTGACTTTCATGTTGTTATTGTTATTTATGCAACTAATATTCTATGATGAGATCTTGGGTTGTAGCTTAAGTTCATGTAGATTTTAGGGTGTTAGAGTATTGTGATATGTTTTGTGTTGTTAGTAGTTGTTGATGAAGTTTAATTGTTGCTGAGATATAGTGTTTAATGTTGGTTCATAAATTCTTATGTTAGTAGATTTAGCTATTATAAATGATAATGGAGATGAATTGTTAAAGACATTGGTTTTGTTAATGAGACAAGATATTGTAGTTATGAATTCTCAATTATCATATTTGAAATTATTGTAGAGTTCAATGGAGCGTGCACCGAAGTTTTTGAAGAGTCAAAGTAGTGAATTTGAGTCTAAGATTACAGATATTGAACTGAATAATGAATGCCCAAGGAAGTCCAAAGGAGTGCACCAGGTTTAATTTCCTGTTCGAGAATTTGCCTTTAAATACCAGGTAATTTTGACTATCAATCGAGATCCAGCGCGCTCAGAATTTTATGGTTACGTTGTTTTAGATTCACTGTTTAACAATTTAAGCAATCAAGTTTTACCTTATATGGATTGAATGTTCAATATTGTAATTTTGTTTACCATGTCATAGATATCTGTAATACTCCACATTTTCACGTATTTAAACAAAGTATTTTTGTATTTTATGCATATAATCTTCGTATTTTATTTGTATGATGTTAATATTTTTATTGAAAATTATGTTCAATAGAAGTATTAAATAAAAAGAAATTAATAAAAATAAAATAAATAATAAAGTTTGGTTAAAAGAAGTTATTTGTGTTCTTAAATAATATTTTATGATTACAAACATTTTAAAAGCTTCTAAAAAAAGATTTCAAAGGTTTCCTAATTTACTTAGGAGTATTTATGGGCCTCACCAAAATCCTACTTTGGCGCCTATAAATACCCTACAAAACCTAAAATTCCAACTTTTCATGATCATACTAGTCATTAGGATTCCAAAAATCTAGAGAGAAAAGGGAGAAAAAAAAAGTTGCAAATTCCGAAAAAAATAGTTCGGAAATTTCGAAAAAAATTTTTTTTTGGGGTTGCCTCGGGATCCGTGCCCAGTCGGACCCACCACCGCCGGCCACCGTTCGCCGCTGTTGCCCCCACCGGACCTCCTCCTCTATATTGGTATTTTTCGAAACTTTTATAAAAAAAAAAATTCTCCTTCTTTATTTTTGATTCAATCTTGCAAATTCATGTTTAATCATGTTTTTATAAGTTTAATCATGTTTTGATATAAGTACAAATTGTTTTAAGGCATGAATTAATTTTGTTGTTCATGAAATTATAAATTAGGGTTTGAAAATTTATGAAGTTATGATTTTATAAATTTTTATGTTCTAAACTTTGATATTATGATCATAAATTATTGATTGGTAAATTTATGATGATGTTATTAAGTTTAGATTGATTTTTAAGGGTTTTAAACTTATTTTATAAAGCTGTCCAAATTTTAAAATCATGAATTTGAGTTGAATAAATTTATGAATGTTTTAGCATATGAAAAACTGTTCCAAAGCATAGGTTGACTTCATAAATATGTTAGTAGATTGTAGAAGTATTTTGGCATGAAATCATGGTGTTTTTATAGGTTTTTCATGACTTTAAAGTTTATAAATAAATCTGAAATTTTAATAAAAACAAGTTAAATTAAGTTTTAAGTGTCCAAATTGTACTAGTATGATCGCACATTAATTCTATATTGATCTATATAAATTTTAGTATGTTTTATTAAGTTTAAAAGTGATTTTAAGCATGTTTAACATGCTGTCCAGATTTTATAAATTAATTAATTAGGCTTTTAAAGTATGCAGTTAGCATAAATTGATCATATAAGTTAAGTAATACATTGTATGATTGATTTATGTTAATTTCGGAAGTTTTCAAGGAGTTTAAATAAATTTAGATTGCTTTCCACTTTTATAAAGTGGCATAAAATTTTTATTAAGGTTTTGTAAAGCACAAATAAGTCCCGAAAACTAAGTAGTATTGCAATGGAAAAGTTAAAGTGATGCATGGAATTGAATAGAGACCATATAAGGAAGTTTTGGACAAAGTTTCCAAATTTAGAAGTTAGTTATAGTTGTTATAGAATTTAGTTAACAAGGTTTTAATTTAGTTCGTTTTTTCCTTGTGTAGGAGACTTTGAATTAGTCCACTTCTAGAAGTTGTGGCGGAGCACAGTTATTATACAAGGTACGTAAGTACTAAAGACAAACATAAGAGTTAGAATGCATGCTTGAGTAATTCTTGATTACATGAAATCTTGTATGCTTGTTTTGAATCATGAATTTGTATGCATGGTAAGTTTGTTAGTAGCATGTTCTTAAAGTATGATGGCGTTCCATGATTAATTAGAAAGTTAAATTTTTATAAGCTTGAATTGGAATGTTATGATCATTTTAATTTGGTCAATAGTTTATTGATCAAGGAAGAAAGTTATTTTTAAGTTGGTTAGTTACTTAATCAACAAGAAAGATAGCCGTGAATTTTTGTTCACATAATTAAAGGATGTTATGAGCAATTGTTTTATATATAATACCACTCACAGTTTAATGTGTGGACAAGAAGAAAGCAAGTTATTAGCCACTCACAGTTAATGTTGTAAAGGAAGTTCAGTTTAATTAAAGGACACACATAAAGATTAATTTCGAATCACCTTAAATTGAAGATAATTAAATTGACTTACTTGATTGGATGCATGTTTCTATGTGATGTTGCATGGGAGTCATAAAATTGTTAAACCTGTTAAATCACGTAAAGTGTAAGAGGGCTTGCATCAAAACTCCTGGAATGTATATACCTTGAGTATGAACAATGGGGGAAGTCATGTGGAACAGTGGTCTACGACTCCTAATTGGAGTACAAAACGTTGTTCTTCTATATTTTTAATGCGCTGGATATCCGTCACTTTATGTGACATAGTAATACCTTTTGGGAGTTGCTCCCCAACTGGTGCCCAATAGGGCGATGATTTTTAAGAGGAAGCTCGTTCGATGCAAGATCCATAATAATTAATATAGTAATTAATTTAATTAAGTCCATGTACAGGAAAAAGGTTGTCAAAAGTAAGTTGAGTGCATGTTTTATTTCTTATTGTTTTTGCATAAGTCTTTAGTAGTTATATACTCAGCTTTGCTGACTATTTGTTTTGTGTGCATGGCTTTGTCTTGGACTTGGCCCTACGATGACCCACATGTGGTGAGTAGTTGTCTAGTAAGAGAAAAGCTGCAGGTACAAGTGGGCATAAGTCATTTCATGATGGGATGGAGTGAGAGCGCTTGCTGTGTTTGTAGTTTTGTTTTATTTTAATTGCTCTTGAAGACTAACATTTGTTTTGGATGTTTGGATTTCGAAAGACTTTTAAATATTAGTTTTGGTTTATTTTTTTTTAATGGTCATTAATATGATTCCGAAGTGTAATAAGTTTAAAGTTGAATTTAATTTAAAGTTGTTTGAAGTTTTGTTTTAAATTGTTTTGGTTTTAAGACATCCGCTGTAGTACTTTGATAAATGCCTTAGCCGTTATCACGGTGGCGGTAATACTTTGGTTTTTCCATATTTAGTAGTTTTAGTAAATATAATATTTATTAATTTAATATGTTTTCCGGAAAAATGAGAAGTAGGAAGTAGGGAAAATCTTATCGAAGCCTCGCGTGATTGGGACAATAAATGGAAGACAAGATGTATTGCGCGAGGTGTACCTTATTGATGATAGGCCTCATAGTGTTTGGATATTATTTTATATATTGTAAATAATTTGTTCTAGGTAAGCATTCATTGGCATCTTTATTTATTTGCCTTGTATATATTGCAGTTCAATGATTCCATTATGTAGACTTGCAGTCATTGATATAAACAATATCATTCAATCAGATTCAATGGAAGGAAATAGCTTAAATGTGTTGATATCATTCATTTGATATTTCTGGAAATTACATTGAATAATGAGAGGAAAAAAAAAGTTGTTGTTAGCTGCGCCTACCAAAACTGGAGTATTTATATGACCTCACACAACCCTAGAGAATCAGCCTAGAAATTCCCTCATTCACAGCAGCCAATCACAGCACAGCACATAGCAAATAATAAAAAAGAAGAATTACAGCACAGTAACAGTAACTCAATAAAACAGTAACTTGAGCAAATAATATATTCCACTCTTCTTAACACTCCTCCTCAAGCGGTGAGTGAAGAGTAGGACTGAACTCCAAGCTTGGACAACAATTTCTGATGCTGCTCAACAGATAGGATCTTTGTCAGGATATCAGTCAATTGCAGAGATGATGGAACATATGTAGGACACACAACACCTTCCTTTGACTTGTCTCTTATGAAATGGCAATCAATCTCCACATGCTTAGTTTTTTCATGAAAAACTGGATTAGCTGCTATTGCTATTGCAGCTTGGTTATCACATTTGATAGGAACTGCTCCTTGATTAGTGAAGCCAAGATCTTCCAACAATTGCTTCATCCAAAGAACTTCACAAATCACAAGAGCCATAGCCCTATATTCTGCTTCAGCAGTACTCCTTGCAACAACATTCTGTCCTTTTGATTTCCATGAGACAGGGGAGTTCCCAATAAGCACACAAAAGCCTGAAGTTGATCTTCTTGTTGAGTGACACCCAGCCCAATCACTATCACAATATGCAGTGAGTTGGGCTGAGCTTCTGTTAGCAAGCAAAACACCATGAGCTTTGGTTCCAGAGAGATACCTAAGCACTCTCTTTGCAGCCTACATGTGAGCAGTAGTGGGAGAGTGCATAAACTTGCTCAGAACGTGTACTTAGTATGCTATGTCAGGTTTGGTTATGGTGAGATAAATAAGTTTTCCCACCAATTTCTGGTATTCAGCTTCATAAGCCAAAGGCTCACCTTGGTCTGCTGTGAGCTTCATATGAGAGTCCAAGGGCAGCTTGAGAGGCTTGCAATTAGCTAGTCCAAATTATTTGAGCATATCATTCACATACTTCCTTTGAGAGAGAAACAGACCTTGAGAAGTTTGATCAATCTCTATTCCCAAAAAGTATCTAAGTACTCCCATATCTTTCATACAAAGATTCTTTGCAAGACCTTTCTTCACACCTGCAATTTCTTCCTCATTGTTTCCAGCAATCACCATATCATCCACATAAATGAGAATGACAATCAGATTCTTCCCTCTTGTTCTAGTAAACATAGAGTAGTCACACTTGGATTGTTGAAATCCTTCTTGAACAAGCAGCTCAGTCAATTTTTCATGCCACTTCCTAGGTGCCTGTTTCAGTCCATAGAGGGACTTAAGTAATTTGCACACCTTTCCACTGTTCTGAACACCACAGTTATCTTCTTTGTTTTTCATTGTGAGTCTGCATCCTTCTTGATAATAGCCTGGTGGAAGCTTCATATAAACTTCTTCCTGCAAATCACCATGGAGAAAGGCATTTTTAACATCCATTTGGTGCACAATCCATCCTTCAATAGAAGCTATGGCAAGCAATGATCTGAAAGTTGTCATCTTTGCCACTGGGGCAAAAGTCTCATGATAATCCTCTCCATATCTTTGCCTATTTCCCAAGACCACTAACCTTGCTTTATATCTATCCACACTTCCATCAGGCTTATACTTTATTCTATATACCCACTTACAGCCAATTACATGTTTGCCTTTTGGAACATCAACAATCTCCCAAGTTTCATTCTTTTCCAAGGCTTCCAACTCTTCATTCATTGCTGTTATCCATTTTTTGTGTTTCATTGCATCTTTATAGTGTTGGGGTTCATGCTCTTGTTCAAGTTGACTCATGAAACATCTAAAAGTTTCACTGACAAGAGCACTGGTGGAACTGTCTGCCTTCTTTTCTCTGAAATCAGCTTTGCTACATGCTGTGTAGTAATCTTTTAGCCAACTAGGAGGTTTATGAACTCTGGTTGACTGCCTCACTGTGATAGGTTCTGTTCCAGTTGTTTCATTCTCTTCATTCTCTACTTCTTCATTATTCTCATCAGTTTCATTCATTTCAGTTGCTTCTATGTCTTCACTTATCTCATTTTGTGTGACAGTCATAATTTTCTCCTCCTCACTCAATACAATTGGACTCTCTACATTTGTTTTCAATTCTTTTCTAGGAGAGCTAAACATTTTGTATGGATAAATGCCCTCATAAAATCTGACATCTCTACTTACAAACACCATATTGTTCAACAAATTTAGGACTCTATACCCTCTTTTATTTTGATGATATCCTATAAACACACATGGGACACCTCTTTCATTAAATTTATCATGATTTTGCTCAGGATTATATGCCATAACTAAACATCCAAAGGTTTTAAGCACATTATAATTAGGAACTTTATTAAATAATACCTCATAGGGACTTTTCTGCTCCAGAACTTCACTTGGCAATCTGTTTGAAATATAGACTGCACCAAGAACACAGTCACCCCACATGTGAATTGGCAGTCCTGCTTGCAATCTGATTGCTCTTGCCATCTCCAAAAT
>PYUH01004048.1:28616-39947 GCA_016808085.1 Suaeda aralocaspica
GCTCCTGTGCTCTCTTTCCACCTTCCATTTGCTGGGATCTGTCAACACAAGTTGTTTGATGTGCTATCCCATTTCAGCATAATACTTGATGCATCCTTGTCCTCATATTCTAGTGCATTGTCACTTCTTATAGTTTTAACTCTCTTGCCAAACTGATTTTTTCCAAATTGTACCGCTCCTGCACAGCACCAAGAGCCTCAGATTGTGCTTCATTAATGTACCCAAGTAGTCCTTGAGTAGTCATCCACCATTGTAAGAAAGTACTTGTGTCCTTTTCTTGAAGGTGTCTGTATGGACCCCATGTGTCCATGTGTATCAACTCAAATGGCTCAGATGCCTGATTCTTGCTTTGAATGGCAACTTGGTGATTTGCCTGTGGGCACACCAAACAACTTCCTCATGCTAGAACCTTCCCTTGCAACTGCTTGATCTTTCTCATTCTTTCTTTGGATATGCCCAAGCCTGTGATGCCATTTCATCTCTTCACTCATCTTTGTGTCCATTTTGATGCTTAGGAACCTTGATTTGCACTGCCCTGTTCACTGTATGTTCTCTTCTTCTGAAAATTGCTTCTCTGATTTTTGACAGTCCTTTACATAGGTGCTGGATCATGTACATACATGTACAATCCTTGCTCACAACACAAGTCCCTTCATCTTCTGATTGGGTTGTTCCCATGATTAAGCAATAGTTAGCTTGAAATTTCACCTCACAATCATTCTCTTTTATCAGTCTTTGTACTGAAACAAGGTTATGTTGAAATGAGGGAACATACATAACATTTTTCAGCACAAGATCTTCTTAGCTTGGTGTGCCCTTATGTGTGACACTGCCTTGTTTCCCATTGGGCAAGTCAATCCTTGTTCCTGATCAATTTTCTGCAGATCATAAAACTTCTCTTGTCACCACACATGTGGTGAGTAGCACCAGTATCAAGGATCCATTTTGGAGCATTTAACGCTGGTATTGTAGACACACCACATACCAGCAATAGTTGAATCAAAATCTCCTCAGAATCTCCTACTGTCCTTGATGGTGCTGGTAACAACTTGCAGCAATGTTGTAGTTGTTCCACTTGTTGTGGTGTATTCAGAGGGCTTCCCACTTGAAGTGCTTGCGTTCCATTGCCTGGGTCCTTCTGCATTGCAGCTAAACACCACCATTTCTATTTCCTGCACACCCTTTCCATATCTACCTCCTCATTACCTCTGAAGCCCGTCACACTCTGCCTCATCTTGACCTCTGCCTCTGTAGAATTGGGTTTGAAGTTTGAGGGAAAACCCTTACAAAACCAACAGTATCCTTCACTGTCCTTGCTTGGCACACAGTGCAAGCACCATAGAGGACACACCTCCACTTCCTGAACCTGGCCTCCTTCAATTCCTTTCCCAACATGGCTAGTCCTTCTGAGTCTTCTTTTACATTTCTGAAGTTTTCCCTTGAGATTCTTCTTGCTGGATTGTACTACAGCTTCACTGGCAGTTGGCAACAAAGCCTGCATGAGTAATGAGTCCTTATAGCTCCATTTCACCTCATCCAGTCACTTAAGAAACTGAACGCCTTTGCTCCTCCTCTTGTTTGTATTTTGAAACTGACATAGGTTGTCATTTCAGGATCCATTCAGTGAGTGGTGGATAGTTGGTCACAATCCTCAAGTTCTTGCCACAAAGTTTGCATCAGGTAAAATACTCACTCACACTCTTTCCATTTTGTTTTGTTCATAGATTTGTTTACAAATCTGGTATCTCCTTGCACCATTGTTCACCTGAAATCTCTCGCTCCAGGTTCTTCCACATATCCCTTGCAGTTCCCATGAACATAATGATCTTTTAATGCTTTCGCTCACATTTCTCAAAATCAAGATTCACCATATCATTACATGTATCCAGCCTCTGTTTTTACTGATCAGTTTTATCTTTTTCAACAACACCTCTTACAACCCTAGCTTCTTTTTGGAGGACAAGGCTACTTCCATAACTCTTTTCCAGTTCTGTAAGTTACAGAACCCTGAAGTTCTTCAACTGATATGGTTCCACTTCATCTGAGGATGGAGATAAAGGGGACTGCTAGGATCTATGGTAGTGGAATTACTCCTTTTTATAATTTTCATGCACAAAAAACAGTGCTAGTGGAAGATTCTAAGCTGAATTTTATAAAGACTCAAAACTTTACAAAAGAATATGACTGCAATCAGAAAAGAAAAGATCCAAGATGAGCAACCTGGCTCTGATACCATGTAGACTTGCAGTCATTGATATAAACAAATCATTCAATCAGATTCAATGGAAGGAAATAGCTTAGTGTGCTGACTTCATTTGTATATTCTGGAATTACATTGATAATGAGAGAAAAAAAAGTTGTTGTTAGCTGCGCCTACAAAACTGGAGTATTTATATGACCTCACACAACCCAGAGAATCAGCCTGTGAAAGATTCCTCTCATTCACAGCAGCCAATTACAGCACAGCACATAGCAAATAATAAAAAGAAGAATTACAGCACAGTAACAGTAACTCAATAAAACAGTAACCTTGAGCAAATAATATATTCCACTCTTCTAACACATTAAGGTTCTTGATTTAGAATAAATTCTTGAAATCAAATGCTAGTTCTAGCTGGCTTTGAGGAGGCATTGAAGCTTCTAGCAATAACATGACTTAATTGGAACAACCTATAATGGTATATTTTCATAGTTGTTAATGTTAGGAGAGTTCGAAGTTTATGCTTTTTATTTCACAGTAACATTTTAAAAACTACAAGGTTCTCTTACTCACACTCTTTACTTCTTTGAATGAATTGTTTAGAGGGGAAAGATATGCTACGTGTCTACCTGGTACTTTTTGTGTCCTTATTACATAGAGTACTTTATATTCTGGTGACCATTAGTATAATTGAATGTAAAGTCTTTTCATGTGATTTATTCATTGAAATACCATGTTGAAATCATATTCTATTTATGGTTTCGTTTGCTGAAAAAAAATTAATTATGAATCCATTAGAACATTCCCTAAAGGTAATGTTTTTTTAAATTGTTGGGACGTTGGCATATAGGTTCAAGCAAATAAGGAGAAGAATTGTGAGAAACAATAATAGAGCTTGCTTGCATTGGACTCTACAACTAAGAAGCCCTATTAAGCAAGTGTGTGATTGGTTCATTTATTATAATATGATGTTTGAGCTAAATGAAGTGTGCTTATTTGTGGATATGCTTTTAGGGTTGGGTTGAACTTGGTTCTATACCTTCAGAGGTCTGTACAGCCAAAACACAAAAGAAGAGATGAGCAAAAGCAGCATCCCAAAGTCATGTACTCCACAGAATCACTTCAAACAGAGCCGCGATGTTAAAATGTCTTTAAGTAGTTCCTTGTGTTGTGAAGGTGGCAGTGAGAATTATGGTTTATTCAATTTTTTTTTCCCTATGATAATAAAGTATCTTTAATGTCCGTTTAAAAATTATGCCTTTCATTAACTTATCTTGATGTTGACTGTATATTCTTGGTGTTGTTCTTACATCCCTCTAAGCCGGAGTTATTGCCAAAACTATGGCACGCGAGTATTATGAGATTAGTTTATTCTTGATCCAGTTAGTCTTTGCATGTTGTGACTGGGGATTTCTGCGAAATCTAATACAACTAACTGGGTATGCATCTAACAGCTGCATGAGTTGCACATGCGATTAGTTTGTGGAATGTACTCATTTGAATCTATAGCTGATCTTCTTATCATTCAGCTCGCCTAGGGAACATTATGAGAGTAACTGCTTTTTATTTGGAATCTCAGATATGGTTGTTCTGTAAATTACTCAATGACTAAATTTTAGATTTGGAGTTGCTGCAATTGTTGTGTAGCTATATGTGTTACGAGGGTTTGTCTCGCTCATACCACACATTGTGAATTTCTTATTTATTTTAATCTCTTATGAGGATAGATAATTAAATACGATGCCTTAACAATCATGGTATTATTTCCGTATTACATACTAACAATTCATACACACAATTAATGATTATTTCAATAGTGTGTAGCAGAACTCATTATTTATTCAACTCCCAAGGCATAATAAGGGTATGTTATGAGTTTTTTTTTTTTTTTTAATTTCGTATAATAGCCATAAAATAGGTCACCGAAGTTTGGGTGGCTTATTAAACTAGAGATCAATCCCCTAGATACGACAATCCCTGATTTTGCAGTAAATATGCAAGCAAGCAGACATAGAAAAAGTGCCAAAGGAAACTGGTATATCATTTTGACATATCATTATGAGCGTTTGGTTTGTACTCATTATAAATCTACGCCTGTTATTAAAACTTAAAACTCTACATTTGTTTTGGTCTGCAACTTACTTGAAGTTGACCATTGGTTTCTACCAAGATAAGTTTAGGTTGATCGTCAGCTGAATTCCATACAAGAACAGTGAGTGTTGTGCTCAAAGGGGAGGCACCTAGAACCACACTATCAATCTTTTTCGATTATTCCTAAAACGTGTAGGAGCTTTGACACTTTTGGTAATTTGTTTGTTCCTTACAATTGTTAATACTTCAAGTTCTTAATGCAAATTATTATATTGCACAGTTTTATAACATTACTAGTATTATGTTTACAGTATGTATGGCAATTAGTGTTGTTTGTTTCTGAAAGCCCGAAGACTTGATTTCATCTGGCGATGCATTGATGAATTTTTGTAAAGTTGATTGCTTGAGGTGACATGTATATCATTTGGCATGCCAACATATTTTGTGACAGGATTAATTTTGACAATCGATATTTTCTAACTTAGTCAGGTTCCTAAATAAGCGTGATGAGCCCGTACAATTATATTCTTCAGAAATGAATCATGTGAGAAAACTATGATTTATTTAAGCCCAATGGGAAAGCTAGTCAATAATGTATCGGTAGGATTAGCCAAACAGTCAGTGTTCGATATTCATATGATGGTACATGTGATTGTATAATCATGTATTTAGTTCGAATGTTTGCCAATTGGTATAGCCTGCAAGAAGAAACCTACTAGATTTAAAACTATTCAATGGTGCACCTTATAATGAGCAGGCTTTCATTAAACACACTATACAGGTACTGGAGTTAGTTGCAAACTATGAGAAGAAGCATAACACTGCATAGCAATTTTGGTTTGTGGATTTGCACTACAATTAGACGATCTAGTCGAGATCTAAATTCTATTCAAGAAAAGGTTTGCGTTTCTTACATTTGGTAGTTCCTTCTATGTGTTTGGTAGTGGTAACCACTAACAAAAACTTTTATAGCAAACACTCGCCAAAGCATACCGATGTCCTTATAGGCCAAAGACGATTGCCACTAACTTAGGGCCTTGCAGAGCTAAAATGACAATGTTGAGGATTAGCGCTCCCACTGTCTGCCGTTCCAGCTATTCAATCAAGTTGAGAACAATACACGGGATCCCATCTTGTTGATGATTATATTGATAGGTAATACTGATTTTTTAGGTATGTACTAATACCTATGGAGGACAGATAAGTAATGCTATTAGAATTATCAGTAATTAACATTTCATCTTGTTTTCGGAATAATGTATTAGGCACATTCTACATTTTGTATTATCACTGGAGCTCTCTTCAGTAAGGAAATGATGGCAATGACAAGGTTCGTGTATTTAAATTAGTGCATTATAGGTGATGTGTTACTTTCCACATATAGGTTCCAATATAATCAGGGCTATCATGTTATTCTATCTTCTAATTAGCAAGCAGACATAGACTTTGTGAGAAATATAATATGACCTTTTTATTGTAGTCATGATGAACCATCCTAACGTTCCGTGCTGGTTAGTGCATGACGATGGTAGAAAGAATAGTTTTTGGGTACTTACTGTGCTTCATTCAGCGAATGACTATTGTTGGAATAACTCGCATTGGTTGGTCGATTTCACTCAGTAACTTTATGTTGTGCACTTACTGTATCTAATAAGTTAGGTACACCATTTAAAAGCATTGATATTGGGTATCTGTTGTTCAG
Source organism: Suaeda aralocaspica (assembly GCA_016808085.1). Lineage (NCBI taxonomy): Eukaryota > Viridiplantae > Streptophyta > Magnoliopsida > Caryophyllales > Amaranthaceae > Suaeda > Suaeda aralocaspica. Next base: position 34,610 of record PYUH01004048.1, read on the forward strand.
GATTCATGAATGCGGAACAATGAAGACTTGATTATAGTCGTGTCCAGAACAGAAGCAGAAAATATTCGGTGAACAGGTGGTAATGCCAGACTACTCAGTTAATGCTTAAGCAGATTAAGAAGCTTACATTGGCGTTGTTTTTCATTTATACATATAGTGCTATGTCGCACCTATATATGGATGTTTAAGTGTTTTATTCAGAGGCGACTTACGGTAAGGGACAATTAGGCTTGATGGATCAGGGTGAGTGCTGTTCGTACTAAGATGATAGTAAGTTTAATGAAAGATCGATATACTACATACGAGTCCTGCGGCTACATCATTGCCATGTGATTCCCTATTTCATATCACCTTGACAAAAAGACTAGAGACATGACTTCATTCTCACATGGATAGATATTTAAGTATACCTTAGGTATCTAGAAATTCAGAAGAATGCTGTCATTATGTTATATTACATATGAGTAAGACTGCATGTTAAGCAGGCCGCACACTTAATTGTCGGTAGAAACTTATGTTGCCTAGTTGACTATATATTGAAGCGCTATGGATCTTAATGCTCATTAGTAAGGAAATGGACATCTAGTAGGCGATCCAACTTTATGTTACGCCACAGAAAGCAAACTCTAGTGAATGCTACATCTTGATTGCCCGTTTTGTAACGCAAACCAGGCTTGGGTTGTGCCAAGGTAATAAACAAAATTCTAATACCATTGCAGATATATTGCGCTTGAATTGATTGCAAATTTGACACATAGGAGTATCTACTTCTGCAACCCTTGTAAAATGACGGAGGAGAAATTATAAAGTTGACTTTCTTACTAGACATATGATGATAGTGCTGGCAGCACTGCTCTGGAGTCTCTATGGTAGGTTCTAGCTTGTGGCTTACGTAGATTCGCATTCCAGTAATTTATCTGCAAGCTAAAAAGGTGTGTTACTCATTAAAAAAAGCAAGAGAACATGGATTTTTTATTACGGACAGGGAAATATTAGTTGTGCTTGAACATTAATTGAAGGTATTGACAGCAAAAGAAGATAATTATGAGATATCAAACCGACTTTGATTTAAAATTTCATGAAATACTAGAATGGGAGTGTCAAACAAAGTTTTCTTCTGCTTAGCATGAAGCAGAGTAGTGATCATGGTTATCTCAATATTGTCAAGAGTTACTCTTCCATTTTGCTGGGATCTGTCAACACAAGTTGTTTGATGTGCTATTCCCATTTCAGCATAATACTTGATGCATTCCTTGTCCTCATATTCTAGTGCATTGTCACTTCTTATAGTTTTAACTCTCTTGCCAAACTGATTTTTTCCAAGTTGTACCAGCTCCTGCACAGCACCAAGAGCCTCAGATTTGTGCTTCATTAAATGTACCCAAGTAGTCCTTGAGTAGTCATCCACCATTGTAAGAAAGTACTTGTGTCCTTTTCTTGAAGGTGTTCTGTATGGACCCCATGTGTCCATGTGTATCAACTCAAATGGCTCAGATGCCCTTGATTCACTTGCTTTGAATGGCAACTTGGTGAATTTTGCCTGTGGGCACACCAAACACACTTCCTCACTGCTATGAACCTTCCCTTGCAACTGCTTGATCTTTCTCATTCTTTCTCTTGGAATATGCCCAAGCCTGTGATGCCATTTCATCTCTTCACTCATCTTTGTGTCCATTTTGATGCTATTAGGAACCTTGATTTGCACTGCCTTGTTCACTGTCATGTTCTCTTCTTTCTGAAAATTGCTTCTCTGATTTTTTGACAGCTCCTTTACATAGGCTGCTGGATCATGTACATACATGTACAATCCTTGCTCAGCAACACCAAGTCCCTTCACTTCTTGATTGGTTGTTCCCATGATTAAGCAATAGTTAGCTTGAAATTTCACCTCACAATCATTCTCTTTTATCAGTCTTTGTACTGAAACAAGGTTATGTTGAAATGAGGGAACATACATAACATTTTTCAGCACAAGATCTTCATTCAGCTTGAGTGTGCCCTTATGTGTGACACTTGCCTTGTTCCCATTGGGCAAGTCAATCCTTGCTTCCTGACTCATTTTCTGCAGATCATAAAACTTCTCTTTGTCACCACACATGTGGTGAGTAGCACCAGTATCAAGGATCCATTTTGAGCATTTAAAGCTGGTATTGCAACACACCACCATACCAGCATAGTTTGAATCAAAATCTTCCTCAGAATCTCCTCCTGTCCTTGATGGTGCTGGTAACAACTTCAGCAACTGTTGTAGTTGTTCCACTTGTTGTGGTGTAATTCCAGAAGGGCTTCCACTTGAAGTGCTTGCATTTCCTTGCCTGGGTCCTTCTGCATTTGCAGCTAAACCACCACCATTTCTATTTCCTGCACCTCTTCCATATCTACCTCCTCTATTACCTCTGAAGCCTCTTCCACCTCTGCCTCTATCTTGACCTCTGCCTCTGTATGAATTGGGTTTGAAGTTTGAGGGAAAACCCTTAACAAACCAACAGTTATCCTTCACATGTCCTTGCTTGGCACACACAGTGCAAGCACCAGTAGAGGACACACCTCCACTTCCTGAACCTGAGCCTCCTTCAATTCCTTTCCCAAACATGGCTAGTCCTTCTGAGTCTTCTTTTACATTTCTGAAGTTTTCCCTTTGAGATTCTTCTTGCTGGATTGTACTACAAGCTTCACTGGCAGTTGGCAACACAGCCTGCATGAGTACATGAGTCCTTATAGCTCCATTCACCTCATCCAGTCCATTAAGAAACTGGAACAGCCTTTGCTCCTCCTCTTGTTGTATTTTGAAACTGACATAGGTTGTCATTTCAGGATTCATTTCAGTGAGTGGTGGATAGTTGGTCAAATCCTCAAGTTCTTGCCACAACGNGTTGGTCAAATCCTCAAGTTCTTGCTACAACATTTGCATCTCAGTAAAATACTCACTCACACTCTTTCCATTTTGTTTTGTTTCATAGATTTGTTTACAAATCTGGTATCTCCTTGCACCATTGTTCACCTGAAATCTCTGCTCCAGGTTCTTCCACATATCCCTTGCAGTTCCCATGAACATAATTGATCTTTTAATGCTTTCGCTCACATTTCTCAAAATCCAAGATATCACCATATCATTACATGTAGTCCAAGCCTCTATTTTTACTGGATCAGTTTTATCTTTTTCAACAACACCTCTTACAAACCCTAGCTTTCTTTTGGAGGACAAGGCTACTTCCATAACTCTTTTCCAAGTTCTGTAATTTACAGAACCCTGAAGTTCTTCAACTGATATGGTTCCACTTCCATCTGAGGGATGGAGATAAAGGGGACTGCTAGGATCTATGGTAGTGGAATTACTCATTTTTATAATTTTCATGCAACAAAAAACAGGTGCTAGTGGAAGATTCTACAGCTGAATTTTATAAAGACTCAAACTTTACAAAGAATATGACTGCAAATCAGAAAAGAAAAGATCCAAGATGAGCTAACCTGGCTCTGATACCATGTAGACTTGCAGTCATTGATATAAACAATATCATTCAATCAGATTCAATGGAAGGAAATAGCTTAAATGTGCTGATATCATTCATTTGATATTTCTGGAAATTACATTGAATAATGAGAGAAAAAAAAAGTTGTTGTTAGCTGCGCCTACCAAAACTGGAGTATTTATATGACCTCACACAACCCTAGAGAATCAGCCTAGAAATTCCCTCATTCACAGCAGCCAATTACAGCACAGCACATAGCAAATAATAAAAAAGAAGAATTACAGCACAGTAACAGTAACTCAATAAAACAGTAACTTGAGCAAATAATATATTCCACTCTTCTTAACACATTAAGGTTCTTGATTTAGAATAAATTCTTGAAATCAAATGCTACTGTTCTAGCTGGCTTTGAGGAGGCATTGAAGCTTCTAGCAATAACATGCTTAATTGGAACAACCTATAATGGTATATTTTCATAGTTGTTAATGTTAGGAGAGTTCGAAGTTTATGCTTTTTATTTCACAGTAACATTTTAAAACTACAAGGTTTGCTCTTACTCACACTCTTTACACTTCTTTGAATGAATTGTTTAGAGGGGAAAGATATGCTACGTTGTCTACCTGGTTACTTTTTTGTGTCCTTTATTACATAGAGTACTTTTATTCTTGGTGGACCAGTGTAGTATAATTTGAATGTAAAGTCTTTTCATGTGATTTATTCATTGAAATACCATGTTGAAATCATATTCTATTTATGGTTTCGTTTGCTGAAAAAAAAATTAAATTATGCAATCCATTAGGAACATTCCCTAAAGGTAATGTTTAAATTGTTGATTGGCATATAGGTTCAAGCAAAATAAGGAGAAGAATTGTGAGAAACAATAATAGAGCTTGCTTGCATTGGACTCTACAACTAAGAAAGCTCCTATTAAGCAAGTGTGTGATTGGTTCATTTATTATAATATGATGTTTGAGCTAAATGAAGTGTGCTTATTTGTGGATATGCTTTTAGGGTTGGGTTGAACTTGGTTCTATACCTTCAGAGGTCTGTACACCACCACAAAAAGAAGAGAATTGAAGCAAAAGCAGCATCCCAAAGTCATGTACTCCACAAAATCACTTCAAACAGAGCCGCGATTTAAAAGTCTTTAAGTAGTTCCTTGTGTTGTGAAGGTGGCAGAGACTTATGGTTATTCATATTTTCCTAATGATACTAAATATCTTTAATGTCCTTTTAAAAGATTTATGCCTTTCAATTACTTATCTTGATGTTGCTATATATTCTTGGTGTTGTTCTTTACATCTCTAAGCCGCGAGTTATTGCAAAAACTAATGGCAACGACGATGTATTATGAGATATGTTTATTCTTGATCACAGGTTAGTCTTGCATGTTTGTGCTGGGAGATTTTCTGCTAAATTCTATACAACTAACTGGGTATGCATTCTAACAGCTGCATGAGTCAATTGCGATTAGTTCTGTGGAATGTACTCATAGAATCTATAGCTGATCTCTTATTATCATCAGCTCGCCCTTGGGAAATTATGAGAGTAACTGCTTTTATTGGAATCTCAGATAATGGTTGTTTTATGAACTTCAATGACTAAATTTTAGATTTGGAGTTGCTCAATTTGTTGTGTAGCTAATATGTTACAGGGTTTTCTGTCACACACATTGTGAATTCTTATTTTATTTTAATCTCTTAGAGGCATAGAAATTAAAACGATGCCTTACAACATGGTAATTATTTACGTATTACATACAACATTCATACACACAATTATTTATTCATATATGTAGTAGAGAACTCATTATTTATTCAATCTCCCAGAGGCATAATAAGGGTATTTATGAGTTTTTTTTTTTTTTT
>PYUH01004048.1:39972-115681 GCA_016808085.1 Suaeda aralocaspica
TAATTCGTATAAACCAAAATAAGGGTCAACCGAAGTGTTGGGTGGCTTATTAAATAGAGATACAATCCCTAGAACAACAATCCCTGATTTTCAGAATATGCAAGAAGCGACTAGAAAAGTGCAAAGGAAACTGGTATAGTATTTTGAATATCATTATAGCGTTTGGTTTGTACCATTATAATCTCGCCTGTATTAAATACTTAAAAACTACATTGTTTGGTCTGCAGATACTGAAGTTGACCATGGTTTCTCAGATAGTTTAGGTTGATCTCAGTCTAGACATTCCATACACAAACATGAGGTTTGCTCAAAGGGGAGGCACCTAGACCACACTATCAACTTTTTCGATATTCCTAAAACGTTAGGAGCTTTGACACTTTTGGTAATTATATTTGGTTCCTTACAATTTTAATACTTCAATTCAATGCAAAATTATTTATATTGCACAGTTTATAACATTAAGTATTATGTTTAGATATGATGGCAATAGTGTGTTTGTTCTGAAGCCGAGACAATTGATTTCTCTGGCGGTGGCATTGAGGAATTTTGTAAAGTTGATTTGCTTGATGACATGTATAATATTTGCAATGCCAACTATTTATGTGACAGTTAATTTTGACAATCGAATTTTCTCTAACTTTACAGGTTCCTAAATAAGCTGTGATGAGCCCACATATTTATTCTCAGAATGAATTCATGTGAGAAAACTATGATTTATTTAGCCAATGGGAAAGCTATCAATATGTTCTAGGAATTACAACAGTAGTTCGAATTCATATGATGGTACAATGTGATTTGTATATCATGTATTTAGTTCGAATGTTTGCCAATTGTATAGCCTGCAAAGAGAAACCTACTAATTCAAAACTAAATTCAGGTGCACCTATATAATGAGCAGGCTTTGCATTAACACACTATAGGATACTGAGTAGTGCAACTATAAGAAGAAGCATCAACTACTGCATTAGCATTTTGGTTTGTGATTTGACACTACAATAACATCTATACATACTAAATTCTATTCAAGAATAAGGTTTGCGTTTCTTACATTTGGTAATTCCTTGCTTGTGTTTGTAGGTAACCACTAACAAAAATTTTATAGCAAACACTCGCCAAAGCCACCGATGTCCTTTATAGGCCAAAGACGATTGCACTACTTTAGGCCTCAACTTAAAATGACAAATGTTTGAGGATTTAGCGCTCCCATTTGCCAGTTCCACGCTATCAATCAATTGCGAACAATACATCGGGATCCCTTTGTTGATGATTTATATGGATAGGTATACTATTTTTTAGTTTAATACCTTGGACAGATAAGATAATTTAGAATCAATATTACATTTCTCTTTTTGCGAGATGTATTAGGCATTCTATTTATGCTATTAATCACTGGGCTCTCTTTAAGGAATGATGCAGAGACAAGTGTTCGTGAGTTACATTAGTGTTATAGGTATGTTGTACTTTCCAACATATGTTCCCAAATAATCAGGCTACATGTATTCTTAACTTCTATAGAGAGGACATAACTTTAAAATATACATATGGCTTTTTATGTAGTCATGATGAACCATCCTAGACGTCTTGTTGAGTGCTGGATGGTAGAAGAATAGTTGGGTGACTATACCTGTGCTGCTCAGATGTACATTGTTGGAATAACTGCATTGGTTGGTCGATTTCACTCAGTTATACTTTATGTTTGTGCACTACTGTATTCTCAATAAGTTAGGTAACCATTTAAAGCATTGATATTGGGTATCTGTTGTTAGGATTCATGATGCACGGAAACAAATGAGACTTGATTTATAGTCGGTGTCCAAACAGAAGCAGAAAATTATTCGAACAGAGTGGTAAATGACCTACAGTTAATGCTTAAGATTAAGAGCTTACATATGGGTTGTTTTGCATTTATACATATAGTGTATGCGCACCTATATATGGATGTTTATATGTGTTTTATTCAAGGCGAGGAAGGAAATAGGTTGATGATCAGTGATTGTCAAAGAGATGAGTTAATGGCACACATAAGTCCTGCGCTAACATTGCCATTGTTCCCTTTTCATATCATTACAAAAAGAACAAACATGCTTCTTTACATGGATTATATTACCATTAGTATCTAGAAATTAGAGATGCTGCATTATTTATATTTACAATGGTAAACTGCATTTGCAGCCCCATAATGTCGGTAGAATGTGCCTACTATATATTGAAGGCATGATCTTTAATGCATTAGTAAGGAAATGGACATCTATGTAGGCGTCAATTATGTTGCCAAGAAACAAACATCTAGTGAATGCTACACTGATTGCCCGTTTTGTACTGCAAACCAGGCTTGTTGTGCCAAGGTAATAAACAAAATTCTACATACATGCAGATTATTGCGCTTAATTATTGCAAATTTGACACACTAGGAGTATTACTTCCCTGCAACCCTTGTAAATGAGAGGAGAAATTATAAAGTTGACTTTCTTATGATGATGATATGCTTGGCAGACTGCTCTGGAGTCTCTTATGGTAAGGTTCTAGCTTGTTGAGCTTACTAGATTCGCATTCCAGTAATTTATCTGCAGCTAAAAAGGTGTGTTACTCATTAAAAAAAGCAAGAAACATGATTTTTTATACGGACAGGGAAATATTAGTGTGTTGAACATTAATTGAAGGTATTGCAGCAAAAGAAGATAATTATAGATATCAAACCGACTTTGATTTAACATTTCATGAAATACTAGAATGGAGTGTCAACAAAGTTTTCTTCTGCTTAGCATGAAGCAGAGTAGTGATCATGGTTATCTCAACTATTGTCAAGAGTTTTTTTTTTTTTTTTAATTTTCGTACTAAACCAAAAATAGGGTCAACCGAAGTGTTGGGTGGCTTATTAAAATAGAGATACAATCCCTAGAACTACAATCCCTGATTTTCAGAATATGCAAGAAAGCGACATAGAAAAGTGCAAAGGAAACTGGTATAGTATTTTGAATATCATTATAGCGTTTGGTTTGTACCATTATAATCTGCGCCTGTATTAAAATACTTAAAACACTACATTTGTTTTGGTCTGCAGATACTTGAAGTTGACCATGGTTTCTCAGATAGTTTAGGTTGATCTTCAGTCTAGACTTCCATACACAAACATGATGTTATTGCTCAAAGGGAGGCACCTAGACCACACTATCAATCTTTTTCGATTATTCCTAAAACTGTTAGGAGCTTTGACACTTTTGGTAATTATATTTGGTTCCTTACAATTTTAATACTTCAATTTCTTAATGCAAAATTATTTATTATTGCACAGTTTATAACATTATAGTATTATGTTTCAGATATGATGGCAATAGTGTTGTTTGTTTCTGAAGCCGAGACAATTGATTTCTCTGGCGGTGGCATTGAGGAATTTTGTAAAGTTGATTTGCTTGATGACATGTATAATATTTGCAATGCCAACTATTTATGTGACAGTTAATTTTGACAATCGAATTTTCCTAACTTTATCAGGTTCCTAAATATAGCTGTGATGAGCCCTACATATTTATTCTTCAGAATGAATTCATGTGAGAAAACTATGATTTATTTAGCCAATGGGAAAGCTATCAATATGTTCTAGGAATTACAACAGTATGTTCGAATTCATATGATGGTACAATGTGATTTGTATATCATGTATTTAGTTCGAATGTTTGCCTAATTGTATAGCCTGCAAAGAGAAACCTACTAATTCAAAACTACATTCATGTGCACCTTCATATATGAGCAGGCTTTGCATTAACACACTCTAAGGATACTGAGTTAGTGCAACTATAAGAAGAAGCATCAACTACTGCATTAGCATTTTGGTTTGTGATTTGACACTACATTTACATCTATACATACTAAATTCTATTCAAGAATAAGGTTTGCGTTTCTTACATTTGGTATTTCCTTGTCCTTGTGTTTGTAGGGTAACCACTAACAAAAATTTTATAGCAAACACTCGCCAAAGCATACCCGATGTCCTTTATAGGCCAAAGACGATTGCCACTACTTTAGGCCTCATACTTAAAATGACAAATGTTGAGGATTTAGCAGCTCCCATTCTGCCAGTTCCACGCTATCAATCAATTGCAACAATACATCGGGATCCCTTTGTTGATGATTTATATGGTATGGTACATACTTATTTTTAGCTTACTAATTACCTTGGACAGATAAGATAATTTAGATTATCATAATTACATTTCTCTTTTTTCGCAGATGTATTAGGCATTCTCATTTATGCTATTAATCACTGGGCTCTTTCATAAGGAAATGATGCAGAGACAAGTGTTCGTGACGTCTACATTAGTGATTATAGGTATGTGTACTTTCCAACATAGTTCCAAAATAATCAGGCTACATGTATTCTTAACTTCTAAGAGGACATAACTTTAAAATATACATATGGCTTTTTATGTAGTCATGATGAACCACTCCTAGTGCTTTTGAGTGCTGAGATGGTAGAAGAATAGTTGGGTGACTATACCTGTGCTGCTTCAGGAATGTACATTGTTGGAATAACTGCATTGGTTGGTCGATTTCACTCAGTTATACTTTATGTTTGTGCACTACTGTATTCTCAATAAGTTAGGTAACCATTTAAAGCATTGATATTGGGTATCATGTTGTTAGGATTCATGATGCAGGAAACAAATGAGACTTGATTTATAGTCGGTGTCCAAACAGAAGCAGAAAATTATTCTGAACAGGTGGTAAATGACCTTACAGTTAATGCTTATAGATTAAGAGCTTACAATTGGTTTGTTTGCATTTATACATATATGTGTATGCGCACCTATATATGTATGTTTATATGTGTTTTATTCAAGGCGAAGGAAAGGTTGAGTGATCTATGTGATCAAAGAGATGAGTTAATGCCCATACATAGTCCTGCTGCTAAACTTTGCATTGTCCCATTTTCATACATTACAAAAAGAACAACATGCCTTCTTTACATGGATATCATATTACCATTAGTATCTAGAAATTAGAAGATGGCATTTATTAATTTACAATGTTAAACTGCATTTGCAGCCCCATAATGTTCGGTAGAATGTGCACTACTATATTGAAGGCATGATCTTTAATGCATTAGTAAAGGAAATGAACATCTATGTAGGCGGTCAATTATGTTGCCAAGAAACAAAACATCTAGTGAATGCTACCATTGATTGCCCGTTTTGTACTGCAAACCAGGCTTTGTTTGTGCCAAGGTAATAAACAAAATTTCTACATACCATTGCAGATCTATTGCGCTTTAATTTTATTGCAAATTTGACACCTAGGATTATCTTCCCTGCAACCCTTGTAAATGAAGGAGAAATTATAAAGTTGACTTTCTTATGATGATATTGCTTGGCATGACTGCTCTGGAGTCTCTTATGGTAAGGTTCTAGCTTGTTTGCTTACTAGATTCGCATTCCAGTAATTTATCTGCAAGCTAAAAAGTGTTTACTCATTAAAAAAAGCCAGAAAACATGATTTTTTATACGGACAGGGAAATATTAGTGTGCTTGAACATTAATTGAAGGTATTGCAGCAAAAGAAGATAATTATAGATATCAACCCGACTTATGATTTAACATTCCATGAAATACTAGAATGGAGTGTCAACAAAGTTTTCTTTCCTGCTTAGCATGAAGCAGAGTAGTGATCATGGTTATCTCAAACTATTGTCAAGAGTTACATATGGCACTATATTAGCCTTTACCACTTAATAACTTCTAAACATGTACTGAACTCATATCGCTATCATGATGTAGCATCTATCCTTTTTCTTATATTAAAATGCTGCAGATTATGTAAAGTGTATTAGTGATGTAAACAACCTAAGATGGTGAACTTCTTAGAAAGCTTATAATGTCTTTGTGATGAGGTAATAGCCTTGAATATATATATATATATATATATATATATATATATATATGCTAATACCAAATTGCAAGTTGATGCTATGTACTTTAATTACTAATGTTCCCTGTAAAAAAGGAAAAGGCCAACGAAAAAAGGGAGAAAAGAAACTAATGCAGAATCATCTTTAAATAATCAAGGCTCACGCCCCCATAATGAATTGAATATATATATAAATGATTCAAAGGAAAACCAGTCTTAGTTGAATTCAAATCAATACATCTTTAAATAATCAAGGCTCAAGCAATAACCAATTGAAAATAAATGATTTAAAGGAAAACCAGTGTTAGCTGAATTCAAATCAACCTAATATAAAACCACGGTTTCAGGTTACAAGCAAATAGGCTATTCATATAGAGAACAAATCATGGATAAGGACACTCAAATATGCATGAAGTCCATATAATGATAATAAAATATTATACGTTAAAATTTGGTTTATATCTAATATGATATAACTAATATTCTGCAATACTCAATGCAATCATATGATATAACTAGAAGATGTAAAATGAGATGATACAAAGAAAGAATGTAACTAACAATTGTAAGATTTCAGTAGCATACAAAGTAAAATCATATCAGCAAAATCAAAAGCTTTCGAGGGTGAAACAGTAGCAGCCATACTGAATAGAACAAGGTTGGACTGCCTTTTCAGTTTCAAAGGACAACTGTAGTCTCAATAATTCTTACATCACAAGATCTCCCACAAAATCTGCAATGTAATATACTATAAAATATTAAAAAATATCGTTGAAAATCAGTGTAAAGCTCAAAATAAATAAATTGTACTTGCTGCCTCAAATGTGTGTTTAGTTTGTTGGCTTATATATTGAACTCTAAATAGAATTGATATTGTTCTCTCAAAGTATATTGTCTACAAGGCTCAACTATAAGGACCGTCCTTGGGAACATAGCCTATATATACTAACATTGGGCTAAGATTACTAAGGCCCACATCCAAAATCGGAAAATCAGCAACGGATCGCAAATTTAGCCTCCTGTGCCCATATAGGTCAAAAAGCTTTTCTTCCGCTCACCGGCAGGTGCACTCGTTTGGACTCTGTGAAGAATATGATCTATGTTGCGGACACATAGAAAGTAACTTGAAGTGAACGGTGCGCCCGCATGGATTATTCTAAGGCCCATTTTGACGATCTTCTTAATTCTTCGCTTAATTTCTCTAACTATCATTCGTAGGTTCTCGTACCTTGGCACGCATCCCAAGGCAAAGCCTTATTGAATTGTTTAAGATCAATTTAGTTTCATAACTCTTTATTTAAGCCCCTAAAACACATGAAATAAACCGGAAACCGCGCGTAATAAGCGTATAAGCATAGAATTAACATTAAAAGCGCTAAAAATCAACCAAAAGTGCTTAAACTCATCCAAATCACAAATTAACACCATGGAATAATATGTAACTAGAATAAGACCACAAACTCAACTATTAAGCACAAAAATCAACCGAAAATGAGTGAAAAACACTATATAAAACATGTGATATCAATCACATATACTAGCAGAGAATGCACCTATACGTATTGAAATTCTTAATAATTAGAAATTCATTGAGAATGAATCTATTTCACGTAGAAAACGTGGTAGACTAACTTGGTCAAAAGACTCTAAACCTAGAAAAATGAAAATGCAAGAGGAAATGGCAAGTGAAACAAACCCTTCGGTTATAGAAAAGAATGAAGATGTTGAAAATGGATACGATAATAAAGATGACGATGTTCTAATAGAAAAGGAAGATAACATCATTGGCAATGATGAAATATCAACAAATTTTGTGTATTCAAGAAAACAATGGAATAGAAAAAATGTCATCATTGATGAAATCTTTGCTTGCTCCATAGCGGTTAATATGATATACGATGAGGATGATGTTGAACAAAAGACAGTAGATGAATATCGCTCGAGAAAGGATTGGCCAAAATGGAAAGAGGCAATCCAAGCTGAATTGAATTCACTTGAAAAGCGAGAGGTCTTTGGAAAAATAATCCGTACACGAAAAGGTGTAAATCCAGTTGGATATAAATGGGTATTCGTTAGAAAACGAAATGAGAAAAATGAGATCGTTAAATATAAGGCAAGACTTGTGCCACAGGGTTTTTCTGAAATGCTTGGGATTGATTACGATGAAACATATTCCCCAGTAGTTGATGCAACTACTCTAAGATTTCTAATAAGCTTGACTGTATCAAAGTATTTGCAAATGCGTCTCATGGAAGTTGCGACTGCATATCTTTATGGGTTACTTGATATAGATATTTATATGAGAGTCCCTGATGGACTAAAATTACCAGAAAATAATGGGCCTAAGGAGATGCTTTCTATAAAATAGAAAAGATCGCTTTATGGCTTGAAGCAATCAGGGAGAATATGGTATAATTGACTTAGCGAATATTTCATAAAGAACGGTTTCAAAAATGATTAAATTAGCCCTTGTGTATTCATTAAGAAACTAGAATCAAGATTTGCCATCATTGGTGTTTATGTTGATGGCTTAAACATAGTTGGAACTCCTAAAGAGCTTGAAATAGCTGCAAAATATTTGATGAAAGAATTTGAGATGAAAGATCTTGGGAAAACCAAATTTTGCCTTGGGTTACAATTTGAGCACTCGAAAGGGGCAATATTTGTCCATCAATCAAATTGCATAGAGAAAGTTTGAAACTATTTTATATGGAAAAATCATATCCAATAAGCACTCCAATGGTTGTTCGATCTCTAAACATGAAAGATGATACATTTTGACATCGAGAAGAGACCAAAGATGTTCTTGGTCCCAAAGTACCATACTTAAGTGCTATTGGTGTGCTAATGTACCTAGAAAATAGCACTCGAGGCATAGCTTTTTCAATGAACTTATTAGCTAGGTACAACAATGCACCCTCAAGAAGGCATTGGAACGGGATTAAACATTTATTCCTAGACCTTCGAATAATTACAAATCTTGGTCTATTTTATCAATCATGTGAAGACACTATAGTGCTAATTGGGTATGCAGATGCACGGTACTTGTTTGATCCTCAAAAGGCCAAATCACAAAATGGATATGTATTCACTTATGGAGGGATTGCAATCTCATGGAGATCAACAAAGCAGACTTTGACAGCAACATCATCAAACCATGCAGAGTTAATTACACTATATGAAGCTAGTTGTGAATGTGTATGGCTAAGATTGATGATCAAATTATATATAAGAAGCATGAGGTATGAAAGCAGTTACAGAAAACGTGACAGTGATCCATGAAGATAATACTGCATGTATTATGCAAGTTGGTGAAGGTTACATAAAGGGTGATAGAACAAAGCACTTGTCACCAAAACTGTTCTTTACACACGACCTTCAAAATAGTGGGGAAATTAGTGTTCCAACAAGTTAGATCATGTGATAACCTTGCCGATTTGTTCACAAAATCACTTCCATCAAAGAAGTATGAAGAGTTAGTGCAAAATATCGGGATGTCCTATCTCCGTGACTTATGTTAAATTCAGGGGGAGAATATATGCGCTACACTCTTTTTCCCTTCGATCAGGTTTCTATCCCATTAGGTTTTTCCGAACAAGGTTTTTATTAATGAGGTAGCATATGTAAGAATATATTCCGAAAGAGCATGACATTTAAGGGGGAGTGTTATGGGTAATGCATATTCATATAGGGTATGCCATAGGAGTATAGGACGGTAGAAATTACTTGCATGAATATTGAAGGCTCTTTTTTACTTCTAGATTGTTTTGTGTAAAAGGGAGTTGTAGATCTAGATTGTTTCACTTAATTAAGTTGGAGTTGAAGAGGGTAGATAGTAGAGTATGTTACATGGTGAGGAAGATGAATTACAACCTATTCAACAGGTAAACGGTCATTCAATACATACAGGGAATATTTAGTGCAAGTTTGGGTTGCATTTAGATTAACTCAAAATTTGAACTATTTTGAGCAGATTGTTGAAAGTTGAGATTTTTCTTATCGGTTTAGGCATGATTTTAAGGGAATATGTAGAATTGTAACTACTATTATTTGAAAATTGGTTAATTCTCTTGAGGTCAAATTGTAGTGCTATTCGAAGGAAGTTTATTTGTTTGCAAAAATTTTTTCTTACCTAGTATAATCATTAAAAAATATATATAATTATACTTGTGAACAAGAATAATTCTTTATCCCAATTAGTTGTTCGATTGGTTGATTTAACTACTAATTCGCATGTTTATGTGATATTTGATAACAGTCATTTTAATGTAAAATATGAAAAACGTTTTGTATAATTGCATGTTGATTGTTAAGTTGTTCTAAATTAATTTTATTACTAACTTGGAGGTGTAGTTAGAGTTGAATTTAGATTATATGCTAAAGTTGTACTGAAATATAACAAACTAGTCAAGGAAAAGCGTGGGCTATGCCTAACATGATAAAAACACGAGCTAGGCATTGGAATAAGGATAATGTTACATGAAACTATATCAATATTATACATAAGATTTTTTTCAAAAGATCTTACATAAGTTAAGTTATCACTAAAAGTAGAATAATAATTTCCCAAAGGGTGTAAATGAAGATTGTTCATTGTTAAAACTCTCCATCCTAAATTAGCTATTGAAATACATATACTTAATTAAACCCTCGAGCAAAATATTGAAGCAATTGATATCCCAAAGTCCCTGAGGAGATCAACGTGGGCATTAATTATTCAGTCCTTCTTTAGGAATCTCATATCAACAATGTGGCCATACCTTCCTAGCCTCGGGCGGTCTCATATGAAGAGGGATTAATACCAATTTAGTTTGCCCATAGCTTGAAAATTTGTAATGCTTTATTGTTTGCCTAGGAGCATCGAATGTTCAGTTCAAACCCTAGTGCAGTCTATCAGAGTCACCTTCTAAATCTCGTATCTGTTTTCACATTTTTGTTCAGCATTGCATTTGTTTCTTTGGACTTTACAACGAGCTGAAGTTGTATGTTTAAGGTAACTAAATGTGGACCTATCACAGTGTACCCACGGTCATTATGTAGATTTTTTCAAATAGGCTTTCGTGTTGTGTGAGTATGCTTGTCTTAGAATGAAAAATGGAGTAGAGAGGGATAACATCATCGCCCTCCAACGAGTCTCGCAGAACCCTATTACCAAACTACCTCAAGCAGAGCCTAAGTTAAATGGCTCCCAAGGAGAGGTTGTGCACTAAGTCATGAGTATGGAGACAAGGGTAAGGACCAAATAGTTGATAATGCACCCTACATCAAGTGGCCTCTACTAGATCTCAAATGTAATTTCATCAAGATAATATCAATTAATTAACAATCATACTTCCCCATTGATGTCCTACTTGTACATAGGTGCTTCCTAGGTGAGTTTACTTAATGCAAACGTAAATTACTACTCAATAACCACTTTAAATTTAGTCCATATTCAAGGTGCCTATAGCCATTTTGTCCAAACGTTTATTTTAATTTATGTGAAAATTTAATCCAAAATTGAAATAGTGGTGGTTCTTAAAGGAGGATGAAAAATGGCCATGAATCTCTGAGTTCCTTCACACAAACATTTTGTAACACCCTAGAATTTCCTAACTTTCTACTCCAAATTTTCCGGAAAATATATTATAAATATTAAGAGATATAATTATTAAAACTCCTAATAGTTAAACTAATATTTATGAGCAAAACATCAACAATCACTCCATGGATCCCCTAGTCCTAGAAAAGAAACTACTCACTCATAATTGAAAGAACAGAAACTAAATCGATAGAAGAAATTAAAATCCTAAACATGATAAAACTAAACAAATCAACAATAATCAAGAATTTAAATCTAAACATAAAACTAATAAAACTAAGAGCATAAATTAAAAACTAATAATGAACATTAATGAAGAACAAGAATTGAGATTGAATAAAACCTGAATATTATTGATTGAATAATTGACAAGAATTCCACACTTTCAGAGAAATTAAGAGTAAACTAGGGTTTTTAATAGTGTAAAAGGCGTCCCTGACAAATTAGGAGTACAAAACCTTAAGTACTTAGGCTAATTATGATGAAAAACACGCGAAAATCCTCCTCAGAGCCACCCGCCCGGAGGGGTCTGGGCGAGCAGCCCTCACCCGGGCGCACAGGCTCGGTCCAGGCGGGCAGCTTGCCTTGGCTTCGTTTCTCGGTTTTTACTCGTTCTTCCTTAATTACTTCTTTAATTCTTCATTTAGCACTTCTAATCTTCAGTTAAGCTTCCCAAATGACTTCAACTCTTCACTAACTTCTTCAAGTGCTTCAAAAGGCTCGGAAAACAACGATAAATCATCGATTCCTGTAAAATCTAACAAAAAGCACAACAAACACTCGAAACAGCAAAAGTTAGTAGAAATAGCTCAAAAGAGTCGTATTAGAGCTAAAAATCAATCGGAATCGGGGGTAAAATACATATCAAATATCAACTTGTCAAACTCCCCCAAGCAAAACCTTTCCTTGTCCTCAAGCAAACAACTAAGCAAACAATGACTTCACCCCTTTAACTTTGAAAAACAAGATTAACTCAAGCAATTCCGAGTATGCAAGTTCCTCAACCAATCCATGAAAATTCCTTGACCGCCATCCACTTAAATCAAAATCAATAAGCCAACCATGTAAGAAATAGAAGTCAATGACTAGATTAGCTCACTCGGTGTCACTCCACACATAAAATTGAGCATAAATAATGAAGCTCACCCTTAATCCCAAATAAGAATGCAAATGCAATAAGTGCTTGAATGCAAAATTTGAGAACCCAAACCCACATCTCAAAACTCATGCAAGTGTTTAAAGGTAGCCACTCAATCCTAGTATGAAAGTCCGCTCGAAATGCAAGTAATACTCCCTAGCTTTGGCAATTGACTCACTTCACAAGAACTAAAAACATGCACATGCTGGTAAAAAAGGTCATTATAAGCTTGTAACGTGGCTAAGGTGATGGGTATGATAGAATTTGGGATAATGTGGTGGTAAATGCGGGCTATACGCATGTAACAATCAAAGATCATAGTGAACATCTCAAACATCAACTCCAACATCAAACCAATATTCATAGAATCACATCACACCGTAAAGCTTTACATTTCAACTACTCCATGTATCACAAGCTTTTCTTCTTCAACATCTTACAATTCTTCTTTTATTTTCGTTTTTCATTTCTCTTTTTTTTTTTTTTCAACTTTCAAGATTTTTTTCAACTTAGGCTCACGACTCTTAATGACATGTCAAAGACAAAATCATCACACATACATAACTAGGCCAATAAAAGATGTATGACATTTTAATTCTTCATTAAACTAGCCTAGACATTGGTATGCAGAGCCTTAATGTGAGACCTATTATTGAACTTTAACAACAACCTTTTCACAATTTTCCAATCCTCCAAAACCTCCAACAAATGCAAAACAACAACAAAACAACTCCTCAACTCCCCCAAGCCAAGCATGGGCATATATCAAATGATTAGAACAAGGCCAAATAAGGTTGTAATGTGGCTAAAATGCAAATGAAGGGTAAAATGCTCAAAATAAGGACCAAGGGAAAATTTTGTGAACGAATGCCTAAAATCTGAAAGCTCCTAAAAGAAATGAATGCCTTTTATCATTTGCAACATGTAACATACCAAAGCCAAGCTACTAGAGTCAAATGCCAAAACATGGATCATACATGCACCAGGAACTAAGCACACATGAAAAGAAATAGGCATAAAAATAATGTATGCGGCTCAAATCCTCCCGTTAACACAGTTCAAGCCTCTACTCTACACATGGCTATAATGGCAAGATTAGAAATCGTTTCAAGCTAAGTCAAGATCAAGTCCAAGTTGGCAATTCCCAAAACATAACTCATCACATGCCCAAATCAATCAAAAACATTTTTAACTAAAATGCTGGGCACAGGGAAGTTACCATTCACAAAGTTACATCAAACCATTCAATCAATCAATCAACTAAAGCTAACTACCAAAAACAAATAAAAAACTAAACTATGAAAGCAGTACATTTTTTTGGTCATATGTAAACTCCTACTTCTAACAAGTAGTAAAAACCATATGAATGACCTAAGAAAGCAATAATAACTACACTAGAAAGCAATAAAAACTAAACTAAGAAAGGAATAAAATTACCTCCCCCAAGTCGGACTCAACAATGTCCTCATGCTGAAGGAAGTAAGGTGAGAGATAAGAGAGATGGTGGAGGGGTTTAGGGAGTCATGGGGGCGTTATATGATGTATATGGATAAGAGAATGAATTTGTGCAAAGATAAGAAACAGGCGTGGGTGATAAATGATGTTGCATGTAGCATACACCGATTGAAATTTGACCACCTCTCACTGTTTCGACCATATCTCACAATGTATAATTCTGATTAGCATGATTTTTGTTGTATTGGAAAGAAGACTCAAAGCTCTTTCCAACGGTAGGTCGTACGCCTCGTGGAACATCCTAGAGAAAAATTTATGGCCGTTTTACATTGACCCTTTGAATCTGCCGCGAACAGTCTATTCGCCTGGGCCGAAGGACCGACGCCCGGATTGGGTTGCTCGCCCAGAGGGGTCCGAGCTTACAGATCTTTTTCCAAATTTCCAAAAAAATTGTAAGTGTTTAGTTTTGGGTTGCGCCCCCGGGACGATTGCCACACGCCCGGTGGGCGTCGTTCCGCCCGGAGGGGTCCGGGCGTACGACTCTTCTCTCTTTTTCCTTGTTTTAAGTCGCTCAACACCCCCAAAAACACTTGGGAAACAATATTAGCCCCTCACTCTCCTCACCAAGACCAAGAATAGAGTTAAAATCCCTACTAAACTAAGAATATAAAAATGAAAAATCTACTAAAAACGAAACTACCTACGGGTTGCCTCCCGCAAAGCGCTTGTTTAAGGTTATTAGCTTGACCATGTTACCTCATAGCTCATGGTGGAGCGAAGATTGAACGTGAACCACATTTAGTTAAATAATCAAAGCAATTAGGAGTTATTGGTTGCTCAAATGCTTCACGTTCCTTGTTAAAAACCTCATCATTTTTCATATTCATATTACAAGCATAAGAAGATTGTTTTTGAGGTTTCCGACGTTTCTTGGGACGGGATTTCCTTTTATTTTGATCCTGACATAGCTTGTTATTCACACTATCTTCATCACCTGCAATAGAATCCAAACACACAGGGGCCTCCAGAAGATCCTTATTAGGGGATCGAGGCAAGTCATTAAGAACAATTTCATTAAGAGTATAAATTGCATAACATGATTGTTCTATCATAGGATTTTTCAATGCACTATCAAGGTTAAAGGTAACCTTGTCATCACCTACAGAAAGAGTAAAATTTTCATTCTTTACATCGATAACAGCTCCTGAAGTGTGTAAGAATGGTCTACCAAGTATAATCGGAATATGAGCATCCTCATCCATATCCAACACAACAAAATCAACAGGAATAAAGAAATTCCCGACTCTCACCGGGACATCCTCTAAAATACCTATAGGGTACTTCATTGTCCTATCTGCCATCTGCAAGGTAATGTTAGTGACCTTCAAAGCACCCATATCAAGCTTTTTGCAAATAGACAAAGGCATGACACTAACACTAGCTCCTAAATCACATAAAGCTTTGTCAATAAACAGTGGGCCAATGTTACAAGGAATAGAAAAACTTCCCGGGTCTTTCAGCTTAGGTGGTGACTTGTTTTGCAATATGGCACTACACTCCTCCGTAAGTGCTACAGTCTCCACCACATTCAACTCGTGTTTCCTGCTCAAAATATCTTTCAAAATTTTAATGTAAGTAGGAATTTGAGTTATCAAATCAGTAAAAGGAACAGTAACCTGCAAATTCTTCACAATATCTAAAAATTTACTGAAATGATTATCATTCTTACTCCTGGTCACCCTGTCCGGAAAGGACAACCTAACATGTGACCTCGGGATCGTATCAATCAATGTGTCATCTACCTTCTCCTTAGGTGCTTCAGCCTCCTTATCTGGAACTGTCTCTAAATCTTCAATCACCACATCACTGGTCTTCTTAGCTCCACCTGCAACATCAGAATTAACATCATCAGTAGACATTTTCGGACCCTCATAAGCAGTTCCACTCCTCAAAGTAATGGCATTGACATGGTCCCTCGGGGGATTCTGTGGTGCCTATGATACTAGAGGTGTAGGTTGTGATGGAAGGTGGCCTGGTTGCCTTTGAGTAGTTGATTGTGCAATCTGAGCTATATGGGTCTCCAGGTGCTTGTTGTCAGCCTGCATTGCCTCCATATTTTTCTGCATCTGCAACATCATATTCTTCAGCTCTGAAATTTCACCACTAGGTTGAGCTGGCAATGGTGGTGCTAATAGTGGTGGCCTACTGAAACCTGGTGGGTGTGGTGGTACATATCTTTGCATCTGCTGGTGTGCCTGTTGAGGTGGTATAGCTTGCTGTGGATTCTGCACATTACTATTGCTCTTGTAGGAAAAGTATGGATGATCCTTCCAGCCCGGATTATATGTATTGGAAAATGGATTGTTCTTGTAGGCTTGAAAGGCACACACTTGCTTTACTGAACTCGTACATGACTAGGAACTATGACCAAATGAACCACAGGAATCACAGAATTGGTCAGTGCATCCCGAAATTGCAGCTACAGGTGATGGTGGAGGAGTTGTAGTACCAATCTTATCAAGCTTCTGACTTATGGCATTGATAGGTGTAGCTAAACTCTCATACTTATCATCAACTACATGTTTTTCACCTTTCTTGGAATGCCCTCTAAGGTTACCAAATTGTGAATTATGAGTAGCTTTCATCAATCAGTTCATATGCAGGATTGACCTTCTGGTTCATGAATCGACCATTAGCAGCAGAATCTAACAAAGCTATACTCTCGTTGCCCAAACCATTGTGGAATGATTGAACTGAAAACCATTTCTCAAGCCCATGATGAGGACACATTCTCAACAACTCCTTGAACCGTTCCCAAGCATCATAAAGTGACTCATCTGTTTCCTGATTAAATTAGTAATTTGACTCCTCAATAAAGCAGTCTGTGGTGGATAGTACTTCCTCTGAAAAGCAAGAGCCAAATCCTCCCAACAAGTAATTGTAGCCATATTAAGATCAATCAACCAGTTTCTAGCTTTGTCTTTCAACGAAAATGGGAACATTCTCCTCCTAACGTAATCCTTCGAAACGTTCATTTGCTTGATAGTATCACAATATTGAAGGAAATTTTGCAAATGTAAATTCGGATCCTCCTTCGATGTCCCTGAAAATTGATTTCGTTCAACCATATTCACAAGGGTCGGTTTCAGTACAAAATTAGCAGCATCGGTATCAGGTAATGAATAACCTCCAGCCATAGACTCCGTACTAGGTAAGGAATAGTCTCTCAATGAACAGGCCGCAGGTGGCGGTGGTGGAGGTGGTGGTCCTCTACCTTGTCCTTCTCCTTTGGCAGCCATTTCGATCTCTAAATGCCCTTCAAACAACGGGTTGAAGTTGAATTCGAAAAACTGAGACAAATTAGAAACAGTTTCCTCCACGGATCGAGGAAGAAATATTCAGCGTCTACTACGTCTCAATCGCTTCAAAAATACTTGCTCGGGCTCAGGAAAAATAAAAATATCAGGCTCGTGGTCGTTTTGCATAAACCTATAAACCTGCACAAAATGGAAACTCCGAGCAAAAATAAGAAACTGCCCCAAAGAACCGAATAGTTCTTTGAGACTAAGAAAATCAAAAAGAAAACAGTATAAACCCGACTAACAGAATTAAAAATTTCCTCCCTGGCAACGGCGCCAAAATTTGATGAGGCTATCGCACACCTATCAAAAACAAACCAAACCACTCTAACTAATATAGCTAGGGAAGTAGGGATTGAATCCACAGGGAAGCAATTAGACCTATTAGTTCTAAAAAATTTAGACTGTGTAAAGGGCCTTTGAGTGACAATTGTGATCAAGAAATTAACTAGAATTGGAACTAAATTGATTAAGGAGAAAAATTAATGACTAAACCTAAGACATCGGTCCACCACGGATTAACAAATGAATTGCACACAATTAATTAATTAGATTATCAATTTCCTTGAATTAAAGTCCACTAATTCTCTCGAATCTAGTCCCCTTCAAAACTCCACTAATGGCTCTCGCTCACTTAGACTCGTTTTGCCTATTGTCCTTATGATCTAATTGCGGTAATCTTACCTCTCGGCATCGATTTCAACAATATCAAACTAACAATTAAACCTGGCAAGTATTTCACTGAAAGCAATAACAATTGACAACAGGAATTCAAGTACATTAATAGTTAAACTAATATTTATGAGCAAAACATCAACAATCACTCCATGGATCCCCTAGTCCTAGAAAAGAAACTACTCACTCATAATTGAAAGAACAGAAACTAAATCGATAGAAGAAATTAAAATCCTAAACATGATGAAACTAAACAAATCAACAATAATCAAGAATTTAATTCTAAACATAAAACTAATAAAACTAAGAGCATAAATTAAAAACTAATAATGAACATTAATGAAGAACAAGAATTGAGATTGAATAAAACCTGAATATTATTGATTGAATAATTGACAAGAATTCCACACTTTCAGAGAAATTAAGAGTAAACTAGGGTTTTTAAAAGTGTAAAAGGCGTCCCTGACAAATTAGGAGTACAAAGCCTTAAGTACTTAGGCTAATTATGATGAAAAACACGCGAAAATCCTCCTCAGAGCCACCTGCCTGGAGGGGTCTGGGCGAGCAGCCCTCACCCGGGCGCACAGGCTCGGTCCAGGCGGGCAGCTTGCCTTGGCTTCGTTTCTCGGTTTTTGCTCGTTCTTCCTTAATTACTTCTTTAATTCTTCATTTAGCACTTCTAATCTTCAGTTAAGCTTCCCAAATGACTTCAACTCTTCACTAACTTCTTCAAGTGCTTCAAAAGGCTCGAAAAACAACGATAAATCATCGATTCCTGTAAAATCTAATAAAAAGCACAACAAACGCTCGAAATAGCATAAGTTAGTAGAAATAGCTCAAAAGAGTCATTTTAGATCTAAAAATCAATCGGGATCGAGGGTAAAATACATATCAGATATAAACTTATCAGTGATCCCCACAACTCCTAAAAGTCGACTATTTCGAAATTTCCTACATAGAGAAAACCGAAACTAAATTCAAACCTTGTTGACTAAGTTCTACAAAAACTCTAACCTAACTTTATATATTGGAAACTTGTCCAAAACATTCCTATATGGTCTCTATTCAATTCCATACTTTATTTTAATTTTTCTATTGCGAAATACTTGTTTTTCGTTAATTTTCCAAAAATGGCAGCTTTGTAAACCTTCTTAAAATCACTCTAAAACCTTTCTAAATATCATATTTTGGTCATAAAACACTATAGTCATGTCTTAAGATCAATATACAATACTTAGATGCATTTAAAATAATTATATCTTACTATATTGCATGTTACTATTTTTATTAGGCATAAACAGCTAAACATGTGTTAATAAAAATTTACAGCTTTGTTTATTCATCTAAAACTCATAAAAATATCATAAATTCATCATAAAACACTTTTACAATCTACTAACATCATTATGAAACAAATCTATACTTTAGAATAATTTTTCATAAGCCAAAACATGTTCATAATATTTATTCTATTAATTTTCATGACTACAAAATTTGGACAGCAATATAATTCAAGTTTAAAGTGTTTAAAAATCAATCTAAACTTCATAAAATCATCATAAATTCACCCAGCAACAATACATGATCATAATATTGAAGTTTAAATCATTAAAACTCATAAAAAAAACAAGAATTTCATAACTTTAGAAACCCTAATATAAAAATTCATGAACAACAAATAATTAAAATTCATGCTTTTAAATAAATCATAACTTCACAAAACATGATTGAAACTTATAAAAACATGATTAATCATAAATATAAACATGAATTTTGCAAGATTGAAACAAAAAGAAAAGAAGAAAAGAAATATTTTTTATAGAAGTCCGAAAATAACACAAGAAGGGGAGGAGCAAGGAGGTCAGCGGTGGCAAGGCCGGCGACGGCGGCAGGGCTCCGGCAGTAGGTAGGTCCGGCGGAGCTCCGACAAGGCACAACGAAAAAAAATTCTTTACCTTCGAAAAAATCGAGCACAAAAAAAAAATTATTTGAACTTCTCCCCTCTTTTTTTCTCTCTCTTTCTCTCTCTAGATTTTGGAATCCTAAATCACCAAGTTGCAAAATAAAATCTGAAAAATTGGTTTTAAGGGGTATTTATAGGCCCTAAAGTAGGATTTGGTGAAATCCCACAATTATCCTAAATATTTGAAATTACTTTTACGCCCTTGTCTTAAAATAATTTAGGAAACTCTAAAAATTCTATTTTTAAAATCTTTTCAAGATATTTAATAAAACATAAAATATTAGTTATAAACACAAAATAATTATTTTGATTAAATTTTATTTAAATTCTTTTGTTTAATATTCTTATTGAATATAATTTCTCAATAAAAATATTAAAACAACGAAAATAATATCTTAAAATACGTAAAAATATGGGGTAATACACCTTTATGCAAAAAATGAAATTTTTCTAGACGCTTCTTTTCTCTTACCTTACTTTCCTTTTATAAAAATAAAGGGACAACAAAAATTTAGTAGCGTGTTTGGATTGAAGTAAATGAGGGAAAGTGGAGGGAAGAGAAATGGAGGGATGAATTTTCCCTTCATCTGAATAACGACTGAGGAAGGAAGTGAATTGGAGGACAGAGAAATGGAGTGATTAAGTTATAATTAAGAAATTCATCTCTCTAATAACGAAAATATTTAGAAGGAACACTTATCATTTTCTCCTCCCAATTCTCTCCCTTACCTCTCTTTCACCGCCCTCCAACACTTCATTATCCAAACACATCGTAAAAGAGATGTGAGGGTAGTAATGTTGTATACTTTATCCTTTTTATTTTTCTTTTAAATATTTTTCTCAATACGTCTCAAAGATGGAAGGAGAAACTTATTTATTCTTATCCACATTTAACTTTCCTACTTTTATCCTTATCTTTTATACTAAACAGTCCGTAAAAGGTTTATGAAAACAGTAAAAAAAATTGTTAAATAAGCATTATGCTATATTTTTTTTTATGGAAAACTCAGATTATTTGCTACATGTACTCATCATTCATTTGATGATGGTAAGCCTTAATTCTTTCTTGGCCAAATTGGCCACATCAGCACAAACTATAGGTTTGGTGCATGAAGCAACACAAACTAAAGCGGGTGTGCACAACATCATGAACTATTAACTTGGGTGCATGTAGTGACATAAATGATGACAGAAGTGGAATCTTTGACCAGAATCCAATGAATCATAATTTTTAAATATTTTCTTCATTTTTTAATTATCTTTTAAGTTCCCCCCCCTTTTCTATCTTTTTTTACTACACAATCTCAACTACNTTTTAATTTCCCCCCCCCCCCCCCTTCTATCTTTTTTTACTACTCAATCTCAACTACCCTCAATCTTCGTAGCTCCATACTCTTCTCATCATTCAACTAGTACCTTCAATCTCCATGCTCTTCTCCAATTTAGCCAATCTCATCACACCACTGTCAAAACCACCACTACTACCACCCTCTCCACCAATTTTGTCACACTTATTTATGGATAAAATCTTTCCTAAAAAAAATCACTCATCATGTAATTCAATAATTTTAATTCATGTATATGTTGATGTTTGAAATGCAAACTATGTAGTGTGGTGTTAAATAGTGCTTTTGTCGGAAGTAGCGGTCATTAAAGATGGTGATGGACATTTTGCAAATTGCTCGAGAAGCGAGGTTATCACCACCGCAGGTCCGCAACTACTTGTAGTTCCAATTTTCCGCCACCTTGTTGTTCAAGCAATAACGATCAATTGACTTCTAACGATGTTGCTAAACATCTTTTGGGGAAAAGAATTGCAGATCTAGAGATTCGATTTTTGAATTTAAATTAATTATTCTTAATTTCTATTTTCTCTTAATCTATGATCGAAAGAGGATGTTGAGGATTTTTAAAAGAAAAAAAGTTCTACTTCAATTAATCCTTGAATTTTGCTTTATACAGCTTCACTGTAAATTCTTTTAGATGTTGTCAATAATTTCAGAGGATTAATTTCTTTTGACTTATTGTTGTTTGGTGGAATTTCCTTTATAATTTGATGATTAGTTTCGACAACACCTGTTTTTAAAGGAGGGAAATTAAGGGGTAAGAGTTGAGTGTAAATGGAGATGACACATGTGATCAAAAAGGGGAGAAAGAAATAAGGGAATAAAAGGAAAGAAATTAATATTTCATTACCCCCATCGGAATCTGAAGAAATATTCCACCGCCGATGTCATTTATGTCATTATATGCACCCTCACAAATAGTTGGTGCTACTACATACACCCGCTTTAGTTTGTGCTGCTATATGCACCAAACCTATAGTTTGTGCTGTTGTGACTAATTTAGCCTTCTTTCTTTATTTGCTCTGTTTAATTTTTGATTTTTTAGTTATTAATAATTCTCCTTACATTCTTTCTATGAGAGATTTCTTCCCAAATTTTGGGTTTGTTCTCTCCTTTTGTGATAGTTTGGAGTTTATTTTTCGAGTTTTATTTGAAAGATAGAATTTATGTGTTGTAAGTCGTATAATTTTGCAATTAGCGTTGGAATTGAAGATGCGATCTACATAGTCAAGTAATGAATTTTCTTCCCCATGAAACTATGTCACAAAAATGCATTCCCTCATAAAAGGCAGCATAATTCCGCTAACTGCAGTCCATCAATAGATCTAGTTTCTCAACATCATAATTACTTTAAATAATAATTTGACATGATTGATTTAGATTGCACGTAATTTAAATTTCTATAATATTTATTATAAATGACATATGACTTTAAATTCATGAAATTTGTTTTTCCCTTTAAAAAAAAGTCACCTTATGAATCCTGTGGGGTTTTTTTTTTTTTTTTTTCAATTCAATTTTAAAGCCATTGGGTCAACCAACACAACTACACAAGTGAATGATTTTACTAATTTATATTATCTCATGCACAAACATGCAAGCCGCCCAAACGCACTAATTGATCATCAAGTTTTTAATTGTCGCATATTACGTTGAATTGTTTAAATTTTAACAATTAAACTACGTTATAGATTTGTCTAATATCGATGACATTCATCATAAACGTTCTGCTTTCATGCTTTGATATCATCAACTAATTGCTCTTATCTTTAATATCACAATATGAGTCACTATAACAACTTAACAACCTGGTTTTGTACAAGCATTCTAGGATCGTCTATTGAGTGTCATTCCCTATCCGTTGATGATGTTAAAATTTTCATTTGGCCATTAATTTTAAATTAAACCTTTGACCATTAATGACCAAAAATTTACAAAAACTAATGTATTTAAGCCATAACAATGATTATAGATTAACATTATAGAATCGTAAATTCAAACAAAGTGTTATAATTCTTTAAAATACTTTGTAGTAGAATATTAGATGAGTGAAACTATAAAGATATACTCCCCTTATGTGCTTACCTACTCTGCCAGAGCATCATTATTCCTATTATTTGGTTATTCCGCTTACTCGAGCCTTCTCTCCATACACCGAATTATCAAATAACTACTCGTGCATTAGAAATTAATTAATATATCTAGTAATCTAAAATATACTTCATAATAATTAGAAATTAAAGCATTATGAGCGCACCATGTAAGTTTTTATCTATTTTTGTCTAATTGCATTTGAGATAAGTAGATTCTTTTCTATTTAAATAGTTCGCACACCACATAAGTGGAATTCGACCAATTATATAAAATATAATATATGCTAAACATCACATACAAAAAATTAGCAAATAATATTAAAGATGATGTTTATAAAAATGATTGCTATATGAAATAAGATAAATTATTGACCAAAAAAAAATATTTTATAAGATACAGATAATATTGTAAAGATAATAAGTACGGAGTATATATTTTATAAGAGACGAATCAAAGAAGGTATCATAGGACTATATTTTTTCTTAAATATATGTTGCAATAATGATTCAAAATGGCATATGCGAATTATGTCAAATTGTAAAATAATAATGGTATAAAAAGAAATAATGTAATAATTAGTTGTTCAAAAATTTGATAGTATGAAAAAAGATACCCCTCTTAATTTTTTACTCGTTGCATTTCCTTTTTAACATCTCCCGCAATACAATTTAAAACGTTTAATTAAATATCAAGCTACAAGTTAGTAAAAATTACAAAAATTATGTGTATATATTGGATTGCTTAAATTTAATAATATAATACATATATAATAATCTATACAATCTTATTTTATATATATATATATATATTTATATATATGAAGTAGGCTTTTTTGGATAATATATATATAATATTTTTTTTATAACATAATACAAATCAAATTTAATTTAATAAAAGTTTTAGAAAAAGATAAAGATATAAAAAAGAATGAGATAAAACTAAAATATAAAAGATATTTTTTAAAAAAAAAAAGATAAAATTAAACCTTGAAATTTAATAAACACTAATAAGATGCATTTTTCCCCACCACAAAAAACAAAAATCAAAATCAAAATCAAAAACAAATAAACATCAGTGTAGAATAGTCCACGTAGGAGAGATTTTTTTAAAAATAATACAAATAAAATTTAATTTAATAAAAGTTTTATAATTATCTATTTGAAAAAAATTAATAAAAAAAAAGATAATATTTTACCCACCTTATAAAAATATATGTTGGATGAATATTATCTACTCCGTATAAGCAAAATATACCTTTTAGAAATGATAGAGATAGAATATTCATCAAAATATTCTATCTATAGATTTATGATATTATATTTAGAAATAATATCTTAGGTAAAGTAAGATATATTTATAATATCGTTAGGACAATATTTAGGAAACTATATTCTTTATCATTATAACCCTATAAATATGATCGATGGAAATCACCCGAGAGTTTTACACAATCTAACATGGTATTAATAGCAGGTTAGATCTTGAGTTCTTCTAAAAATATTTTTTTCTCTTTTTCCCTGCCGGTGGGTAAGTGTTAAACCCACCGGCAAAATTCACAAACAAATTGTCGATGAATATTCTATATCTATCAATAACTATTATGCTATAAAAAAAAGTTATAAATATTTGTTCTACATCATCGTATGCATGGGAATTTACAAGTTTTATTTTTATTTCTTATTTTTTGAGAAAATATCTTAAATTCTTCTTTTTTTATGTTTTTTTTTAGGGAAAATATCTTAAATTCTTAATGACTTTGATTACTGAAGAAATTCTTAATGACTTTGTTTATTGGGCTAACAATTAGTTTGACTTTATAACTAACGTTTCATTTGCTTGGTCTCCATTGAGAGCATTCTAATACATTTTTATTTATCTATTATCATTTCTTTTTATGTAAATACCTTGTTTTTAAAAACTTTGATTAGATCTCAATTACTAAATATTGTCATCATCGTGGTCTATTCGTCAAGGTTGAATACTTACCTTTTTTTTTAGAGCTTTAATACTTCTTTCTTTGTAACATTTGGCAGGTAGTTGGAATATATTATGAGGTGGAATTGTTAATACATTATCATATATCCATACCGATCCGTGCAATACTTAGCTTATAAATATAAATAATCTATAATACAATAGGTTTGCAATTATTCCAATTCTTTACTTTTATATTTTCAATGTTAAATTGTTTTAAAGCTTATAAATATGAGTACTCCGTAATTCAATAGGTTTGTAATTATTCCAATTCTCTATTTCAATATTTTCAATGCTTAATTGTCTAAGAGGAAAACAATGGAAGCGTAAAGAAGAATTTGCATGGCGTATTATAATTGTACATGATTAATTTGGTAATGTAGCCACCGATAACATCTCACTAATAGAAGTGATAATGATGTATAATTTGCTACCGACATGTATTTTCACTATTTCATCTATTTAAAAAAGGATATGTTTAGTGTAGAATTTTTATTATTTATAAACCTATAACACCAATTGACACATACTTTGCATATGACTTTAACACTAATTGGTACAAACGGGCATGATGTGGTTGATTATTTGAAAGAGAGCAACACTCGATTTAATTTAGTGGTAGACTTATGAATGATCTATCAATACTCATTTCAATGCAGTTGTTAAATTCATAGTTCAATTGAAGGGTCTGCTTTGTTAAAAGCAAAACATGATTGATTATAATTTGTACTATTTTTTATGTGGTTCAGGCATGGAAATTATGGACTGAAGGTAATCCTTAAAAGTCTTTGCTATATTGATATACGTACAATAAAATTCATCAATGAGAATAGATAGGTAAACTTTAAACTTTTAATATTTATGGAATTATTTATCAATTGTATAAGATTGTTTAAAAATCGATTGTTGTTTACGAATAGTCTATGTTAGATCAATATAATTTTTGTATTTGTACTATTATGATCAATTTCAATTCATGCGATTTTCCAATAGTTAAATAGCTAATGTAGATATCACTTTGAGTGTTTTTTTTTTTATTTCTTTTATTATTACTTAGTGGCTATCTGAAATAAGGGGATGTAAAGGAATGTGAAATTATTTACAACATAAAAATGATATCACTATCAACACAATTTATTTTATGATTTGAAACTATAGGACTCCAAGATTGCATCAATAATTTACTTCATATAATTGTTAGTTCAACTATATTTGTTATATTGATGATGATGCTAAAAAACATATTGGCCAAGATGTAAGTACCGTATCAAAGCTTATGTTTGACAATATATATGGAGTAAATAGAGTAACATATATACGAGGCTTTGCCAAAAAAAAAAAAATACTATATATATAAAGTAGTATTATTTTTGGAAATTTTTAAGGATATTAAAAAGAATGAGATAAAACCAAAATATAAAAGATATTTGGAAAAAGAAAGAGATAAAACCATGAAATTTAATAAACACTAATAAGATGCATTTTTCCCACCCAAAAAAACAAAATCAAAAACAAAATAAACCTCAGTGTAGAAAGGTCCACGGATAGATTTTTTTAAAAAAAAATAATACAAATAAAATTTAATTAAATAAAAGTTTTATAATTATCTATTTGAAAAAAAAATTAATAGAAAAGATAATATTTTACACACCTTATAAAAATATATAATTGGATGAATATTATCTATGAGAAATATAAACCTTCTATAACTATTATCCTATAGAAAAAAGTTATAAATATTTGTTCTACATCATCACGTCATACAAACTGTGTGCATGGGAACGTACAAATTTTTTTTTTTTTAATATCTTAAATTCTGTTTCTTTTTTATGTTTTTTTTAGGGAAAATATCTTAAATTCTTAATGACTTTGATTTGAAGAAATTCTTAATGACTTTGTTTATTGGGGGTAACAATTAGTTTGACTTTATAACTAACGAACGTTTCTTTTGTTTGGTTTCCATTGAGAGCGTTCTAATACATTTTTATTTATTTATTTATTATTATTATTTTTTTTTTTTTATGTAAATACCATTGATTCTTAAAAACTTTGATTAGATCTCAATTACTAAATATTGTTATCATCATTGTCAATTCATTATGGTTGAATACTTACCTTTTTTTCTTAGAGCTCTAATACTTCTTTCCCTGTAACGTTTGGTAATTAGTTGGAATATATTATGAGGTGAAATTGTGAATACATTATCATATATCCATACTGATCAGTGCAATACTTAGCTTATAAATGTAAATACTCCATAATACAATAGGTTTGTAATTATTCCAATTCTCTACTTTTATATTTTCAATGTTTAATTGTTTAAAAGCTTATAAATATGAGTACTCCGTAATTCAATAGGTTTATAATTATTCCAATTCTCTACTTCAATGTTTTCAATGTTAAATTGTCTAAGCGAAAAACAATGGAGGACTAAAGAATCTGCACGCAGTCGTATTATGATTTTACATGATTAATTGGTAATGCAACCTCCGATGACATATGACTAATAGAAGTGATAATGATGTATAATTTGCTACCTACATGTAATTGAAAATATTACTATTTCATCTTATAAAAAAAAGGATATATTTAGTGTAGAATTTTATTAGTTATAAACTTATAATAGCAATTGTTACATACTTTGCATATGACTTTAACACTAATTGTTACAAGCGGGCATGATGTGGTTGATTATTTGAAAGAGAGCAACACTCAGTATAATTTAGTGGTAGACTTATGAATGATCTATCTATACTCATTTCAATGCAGTTGTTAAATTCATAGTTCAATTTAAGTGTCTGCTTTGTTAAAAGCAAAACATGATTGATTATAGTTTGTACTCTTTTTTATGTGGTTTAGGCATGGAAATTATGGACTGAAAGTAATCCTAATTAAAAGTCTTTGCTATATTGTGAGAATAGATAGGTAAACTTTAAACTTTTAATATTTGCGGAATTAGTTATCAATTGTATACGATTGTTTAAAAGTCGATTAATGTTTACGAATAGTCTATGTTAGATCAATTTTTGTATTTGTAATATTATGATCAATTGTATGCGATCTTCCAATAGTTAAATAGCTAATGTAGATATCAATTTGAGTGCTTTTTAATATTTCTTTTATTATTACTTAGTGGCCATCTGAAATAAGGGGATGTAAAGGAATGTGAAATTATTTAGAACATAAAAATGATATCACTATCAACACAAATTTTTTTTTATGGTTTGAAACTATAGGACTCCAAGATTGCATCAATAATAGTTCAACTATATTTGTTATATTGATGATGATGCTAAAAAACATATTGGCCAAGATGTAAGTACCGTATCAAAGCTTATGTTTGACAATATATGGAGTATATAGAGTAACATATATACGAGGCTTTGCCAAAAAAAATACATATATACAAGTACATTTTAACAAACGTCGTGCATCGCACGGGTTAAAAACTAGTAGAGAGTATAAAATCATCTTTAAAAATAAAATATTGTATTCAATTTTAACACTATGTAATATATACACTCGGACCATGTTGAGGAACATGCTCCTGGTACAAAACGCTTCGTTTCTATACACCCTCCTGTAAAAAACCTATATATACCATCCCTGGTTTTTTTTTTCATCCTTCTCTCTCATATTGCCCTTAATCTACTTCTCTCTCTTATTTCGTGAAAATCAAATCAATTCCCTCTCTATTTTGAAACCCTAGAATCTATAATTGAATCTAACATTCAAATATATTTACATTAATAGCAATAATCATGACATGTTCAACAACAATTCAAAAACATACAAATCAAAACAACACAAAATCAAACGAAGATCAATGAATTCAAGAAATAATCAATGAAGATTATATAGAAAACTGTAAGCTCTAAATTTCGTCAACTTTTTCATAATTTATATTTATAAACGTTCAAAAAATTTCACTTATTGTTCAGAAATTATTGTTCTAAAATTTTGTATATATACTGTTGAAGATTCATGAAAGTTAAGAAAAAATGGCTTAGTGTCTAGAAATTACATTTATATGTTAATATGTTTTGCTATAATCTTTTAATTATTTTTCTGAACTTTTTTACATAAACTTCTGAACATTCAAAAAAACTGACTTAATGTTCAGAAATTACATTTGCATATAATATGTTTTGTTATAATTTTCAGTTATGTTCTGAGCTTTTGTATATGAATTTTTGAACGTTCAGAAAAACTGACTTAATGTTCAAAAATTACATTTGAATATAATATGTTTTCTTATAATCTTGTATTATTGTTCTGAAATTTTTTATATATATAGATGAAGATTCATGAAAGTTCGGAAAAAAAGACTTAGTGTTCAAAAATTACATTTCTATGTTAATATGTTTTGTTATAACCTTTTAATTATTTTTCTGAACTTTTTTACATAAACTTCTGAACATTTAGAAAAATTGACTTAATGTTCACAAATTACATTTGCATATAATATATTTTGTTATAATTTTCAGTTATGTTCTGGACTTTT
Source organism: Suaeda aralocaspica (assembly GCA_016808085.1). Lineage (NCBI taxonomy): Eukaryota > Viridiplantae > Streptophyta > Magnoliopsida > Caryophyllales > Amaranthaceae > Suaeda > Suaeda aralocaspica. The sequence continues at coordinate 69,963 of PYUH01004048.1, forward strand.
GTATATGAATTTCTGAACATTCAGAAAAACTGACTTAGTGTTGAGATTAATAATTTTAATGTTTACAATTTTTGCAGATAATTCAAACCAGATAATTGTAAATGAAGCTGATGAATCTGAATTGTTATGTTGAATATCAAAGTGAACAATGATGAAGAAGCATTTGATCTATATAGCAAATATGCTTTTCGAAAAGGTTTCAGCATTAGAAAAGATAAAGTGAGAGCGCGTGCAGATGAAAGTTGGACAATGAGGAAGTTTTGCAAAACAACTCCAGAATATAAAATTCTGAACAATTAATGACATTTTCTGAACACCTGATTCAAAATGACTTAATGAGCAATGCAGTAAAAATATATGAACAACAACTATTACAAATGAACGTCATCAATTAAGAAATGAACATCATGATAATTGTAAACCTGAACATTGTTCAATTGAATCTGAACATCAACAATCAAAAAATGAACAACAACATAAAAGTTATGAACTACATTAAATATCTATTCATAAGCAAACTGTACATATTAAATTTTTACATAGTTTTCAAACTATTATAAAAGAAATTAAATAAAATTACCAGCTAAAGGAAACACCATATAATCACACAATAAATGCACAGCAAAGAAGGACACAAGCAGATATTTCTTCTGGTTTGCCAGAGTTGATCTTTGTTTTTTTTAATAGCCTCTTGTCATACTTTGATCCAAATTGTTGTTGATTTTTGTAAACTATGAATGAACTTCATATATTTTTATGATATTGAATATTAATTTGCAATATTTGTTAGATAACATCATATATAAAATTCTGAACAAGTAATGTCATTTTAGAACATTAGATTTGTAGCAAATTTTAATGATGATTAATGCAGCAAACATATCTGAACAACAACTACTAAAAAAATGAACATCTTGTCATAACAACTCGAAAGAGCCTTAGAAATTAAAACCATGCATTGGCAATAATATATATATATATATATATATATATAATATGACTTTAAAAATTGAACATACATTGTAGAAAAAGAAAATAATTGGGAAAAAAAATCAACCATACAATTACTCATTCTTAAAAAAATTAGGAAATGAAACGAATGATATACTTATGAACATTAGTTACAAAAACCTGAACATTAATAACAAAAATCTCAACCAATGATATCTTGGCCTAATGGTTAAGATTGAGGGCATGTGTACAATAGGTCACAGGTTCGAATCCCCCCTCCCCTATTTGTAATGCCCTCGTGGCTCCTTTGCAACAAAAAAAAATAACAAAAATCTCAACATTATATAGAAAATCATGAACATTATTTAGGGTATGTGTTGCATGCGACCGGATGTACAATACAGTATGTGCACCAGGTGCATATTAGAATTTAGCCAATTATAAAACCAAGTTGAAAGTCCACCTAAGCATCTCATCAGCTTTGAGTCTTTGACCGCCCAGCATCAATGCACATTGCGCAACTAAAATAAAGCTGTTGTAATCTCTTTATCACTCTATATATATCAACTAATCTACCGATAACTTCGAGATATAAAAATCAAGCATTAAATTTAAAATACGGACTAATTTTGACATGAGGTATGATTGTCTTATGGAGAGACATTCACTTATTTGCAAATATTCTTTTAGTACTGTATTCTTTGAATTAATTATTACTCGGTCTGTTTCTAAATGTTTGATATGTTGGAATTTTGACCTTATTTATAATATACGAGAATCTTTTAAATTATTTTCAATATATAAAATATAATATAGTTATATGGGTTTTGTTTGATTTGTTTCCATGATTACATTATTAATATCTAATTATTATAATTTTTACTTATCATAACAAAATAATTTTAAGGTCAAACAAAAAAAATATATATATATATTGACATATGTGTAAGTTAAAATGTATCAAACAAATGGAAACTAAAAGAGTAATATTTTTGTCCAATTATCTAGTAGTCTTACCAATTAAAATCGTCTTATGTAAGTATTAGTATTTGTAATTACGTACTTCCTTTGTGTTTTTTTACTTGCTACATTTGCTTTTTTCACATATTCGAAGATTCAACTTATAAAATTAATATCTCGTGTTTGGTATAATAAAAAAAAATTATAAAAATTATATATTTGAAAAATATACATTGAGGTGAATCAAATAAGATCCCATATGATTATGTTTTTCTTTATACATTAAACATCAAAGTGAGTCAAAGTTACACTATAAATAGTATTAAAAATGCAACTAAAAAAACACCGAAATACTAGTATTTAAGTTGTCCACTACGCCTCACAAAGTCAGCGCAAGACACCATTTAATATGCAAGTTTCAACATTTACACACGCTAGTAACTCATATAATATACTCCCTCCATCTCATTTGATGACTACTTCATTTGGGTTGTGCGATCGACATGAGTTTTACATGCATTTTTACCAAAAATATTATTATTTGCAGCTTACCTAATCTCATTTAACTCATTTTATTACCCTTTACATCTCTCTTAAACTTGCTCTCTCTTTAATAGACTTAACATGTGGTCCTGTAAATGGAAGGGACTTATATAAAATCTTGTTCCAAACCATTGTACATCAACTAAAAAAAAAAGAGTAATATGTATTGATGGTATTAATAGTAAAAAAATAAATTTATTTACTATAATTGAAATGTCTGAAACATAAAATATTAAGTTAAATGTGGACTCTCACTCTTTTCTACTTTTGCAAGCTCTCCAAATGTCACGTTTGAGCTACTTGCTAAATCCTGTTCAGGCATAAGTTCTTGATGGGGAACAAAAACAAATCAAATTAAAAAGTTAATCTTGATTGTGTTCATGGAGCTAACTAGAATCGCTTGTCGGCTTATAAAATTAAACTAGAATTTTGGTCCAGGCAATGCCCCGGGTCAGCTACAATTATCAAAAATGCTTTTGTTTGTTTTTCATAATGTGTTTTTTGTTTAGTGCGAAATTAGATTGCATGGATTGTAAATAAGTTACTAATTAAAAAAACAAACCAATTATAAAATACTTTGGTAAAAATAACAATGTCATAGTTTTGGTGCAAGTGAATAAACGATACAAATCCAAAAGCTCATACCATATGATTACAAGACTTTATTATCCATTACTTTGAAATATTAAACATCAAATTTATTATGGATCGATGGTCATGAGTTCGATTTCTAATAGCTACACACGGTTTATATTTTAATTTGTGCATTGTAAACCGTGACATGTGTCAAATTCATTGGCGAGCGCCTCCGCCTCTTAATATTTTATATAGATTAAAAATTGATTAAACATTATTATCTTTTTATAAATATTTGATAAACCTATAGATCAAATTTTGAGGGAAAAAAAAATGATAGAAATAGTGGAGTAATAAACAAATGCTTGGGCCATAAGCATGAGGTACATAAAAAACAAATGTCAATCCTGCAAAAAAAGCGGCGAATCGACTCATGAACGTGATTTGAGTAGTTGTCTATATACACCCTGTCTACCTTCCTTCCTTCCTTCAACCCTAAACCCCTTTAATTTCTTACATCTCATAACTATTTTTTCAACCCAAAAACTTTGGAAATTAATATACTTTTATATGCACCACATCAAAAAAAAAAAAAAAAAAAAAAAANCACCCAAAAAAAAAAAAAAAAAAAAAAAAAAAAAAAAAATTAAAAAAAAAATCCCAAAAATTAGTGGAAAGAAATAGGAAATTTGCGATCTCATTCACACTGTAAATTAATTTTCAAATTATAATTTGGATAATCTTTCCAACGTTAGTTTTAATCATCATTTCTTCATGGTATTATAAATAAATCATTTAGTGTTTAACGAAAACTAATAACCGAAAAAAATAAAAACAAAAAATGGAGTCTCATCAAAATAGTGCAGATTTATCTATGATTTTGCCAAGGGTGCTCATCGTTTCTCGACGTACCGTACGGAAAAACAAATTTGTCGACTTTGTTGGTTCGTTTTCTTCTCCTGTTTGATTTTTTTTTTTTTTTAATTCTATTAATAATTGTTAAATATTAGCCAACGTATTAAAAAAAAATTGATAAATGTTGATATGTTTTTTTGCGGACTACATGATGTGATGAATTCTTATGCTTAAATTTTTAGATTTTTTTTATTTTCTTTTCTTTTAATTTTTTTTCATGCTCCATTGTTTTTTGTTGGCTGATCTTAAAAGAGTTATTGTTTTCAAAGGACCATTTATTAATTCAAATTAAATTACTTTATGATTTTAGTGATCGATTTTAGTATTATAGTATATATATTGGTATATAGTTGTTTTTTTTTTTTAATTGCTGCATATTAAAGTTGGTCACTGTTCACGTGAGTATTATAATTTTATTTAATTTGCACCATAAAATAGTTCTACGAATTCATGAAATCTTGTTTGATTGGTTAATTATTTATATTATTGAATAGTATAAGCTTTATAATTTTACAAGCTTTTTGCTAAAAATTTAAAAGTTTTAATTTATGCCTGTGAGATTTGAAAAAAAAATAGAGGTGGATTTCAATTCTTATTTCTTAGGATATGTCAAATTAAAAATTTAAATAATTTAGAAACTACTATTTCCAACAAAATTATGGAAAAGATGTTAATAGATACTCGTTTGAATTATCAATTGTGAGTGTATTTGTTTGTGACTTTGCTCGATGATTTTTTAACACAACCCACCGTTTATTTGAAGGATAAACTTTAAGATAGATTTTTTGGTTTAATGAGAAAAAACAATTACGAAATAAATAAAAGAGACAAAGATGATGACAGCAAGAAAAAAAAAATTGTCATCAAAGAAAAACTTTAGAAGGTACTCGTATAGTTGTATAGTCCTAATAGTCATATGTTTGATTGTAGTAAAGTACAAATAGTATTTTATTTGTAGTTTGGATAACTATCAATATATCATATTAAAATGCTGTTCGATAAAATACTACGTAACTTACATGTTTAGCTCGTTAATCAATACATGCACCTAGCCGGCCTAGGGGCTTAACCGACATAAGGGCTTTTGTTTTTTGGATTACAATAAATCAATTGGTTTTAACATTTGTGTTGTAGTTTTTTCAAAAATGCAAAATTGTAAAAAGTACCTTTTAACATTTATTTTTTTCAAAATGGCATTTTTAAAATTTTTGTTGTGGATTGGCATCTTAAATAATTTTTTTTCAAGTTGGCACCTTTATCTGTTTCAGGCATTGACCGCTGGTTTTTTGCTATGACCCTTAATTGCACCCCTATTCTCTATCCTCCCCCTCATTTCTCCCATGTTTTCCTCTCATTTCCATTACCACACTCATCTCCACCCAAAAATCCAAACCCATGACCTCAATCCACTCAAAACCACCACCACAACGCACTTAAAATCACCACCAAAACCCATGACCACAACCCCCACTAAAAAACGACTGGTACCCACCCAAAACGACCACTGCCACCTTTAAACAACCCTTTGACTATTGAAACTTTCATACAACCACCTTTGGATAGGGTAGGGTTTCGATTTTGTGATGAAGGTTGTCGAAGATGATTTTGGTTGGGTTTGGACTTTGATTTGCGATTCATGTAGTTGATTTTGGGATTTGGGTTCTTGGTTTGCGGTTAGGGTTCCATTTTGTTTAATTGAGGTTTCGCATGGGTGGCGCAAATGGTTGACAATGGTGCTAATTGTTGTGGTGGGTTTGAGTTTTTGGGTTGGTGGTGGTCACAAGTTACTAAGAGTGGGTGGTGGTGGTGTGTAAAAAGGGCTATGAATTGAAGATGGTGGTGTGCGAAATTAAAGGTGCATGGTGCCGGAAGTTGGCATGAAAGTCGATAGGGTGGTAGGTGGTGGATGTGTGGAGCTATGTAGCATGGGTACTTCTAATGGGTTACCGTCTCCGAACCCGATTCGTCCCCATATTGGGGACGATTCCGATTCGTTCCCGTATTGGTGACGATTCCGATTCTTCATGTTATAATTTACCGTACCCATTAACAATATTTTTCAGAGTAGCCGTTTTCAGTCCTCGTATCCGTATTCGTTTTTGACCCCGTTCCCTACTCCGTGCAACCTAGGTGTGGAGTAGGGGGTGCATATGGGTGTGGTTGTGCTTAGAGGTGGGAGGTGGTGGTGGTGAACGTGTAGTGGTGCAGTGGTTGGTAAAGTTAGGAATAAAGTAAAAGTGATAAAAAGGGTGCAATTATAAAAAAAACGCTAACATCGCCCAAATTAACGGAGTTTATGAAAAAATTGGCGGTCAGCGCCTAAAAACAGGCAAAAGTGCCAACTCGCAAAAAAAATTTTGTTTAAGGTGTCAATCCACAACAAAACTTTTAAAAGGTGCTATTTCACAAAAAAAAAAAAAAATGTTTATAAAAGGTAATTTCTTACTATTTTGCCTTTCAAAAACAATTTTTTAGTATGTATAAAATATTTGTTACAACTAGTTCCTAAAATTTAGAATTTAGTATCTCTAATTTTGCCAAAACGGTGATTGTCATATAAGAATATTACTCGGAATATGTAGTTGAACCAAAATTCATAGAATTAATCTCTTTTCTAATTGTCTAATCGGTAGACTTTTTCTACAAAATCATACTCGCAATAATATACAAAAACAGTCATTACCTTTTACCCAACAAACAAACCTTTTATGCTAAAAGTTATAATTAAGTGGTAAAATTTTGAATTTCTTGAGCAAAAAATCTCTTGCAAATCGTGAGACCATTTCTTGATCAATAGATACTTAACATTCAATATTGGGTGCTAAACTGTTTAGTTTAACCTTTTCTTATAGCAATTAGTTATTGTCAATTTTTCCTGTAGTGTGCAAGGGTCAATAACAATGTCAATTCTAGTTATGTGTGAGAGGGCCAACTACTATTTGCAATTTCCGGTGTGGCATTTTCTGCTTTCTTTTTGATAATGATGTTACTAAGAAACTTTTAAACTAATTGATTTCAATTGTTTTTGTTATCAGGTGAATACCATCTAGATCTTATAGTAAGCTATGGAGCAGTTCCTGTGATTGTCCCAAGGGTGAGTGGTGTTTCCATGCTACTTGAAAGCTTTCAGCCAATCCATGGAGTTCTCCTTTGTGAGGGCGAGGACATAGACCCCTCTCTCTATGATTCCGAATTATCTAACTTCACACCTGAAGAGCTCGATGAGATAAGGGAAGCTCACATGAGCGACACTTCCATTGATCGAGAGAAAGACTCAATCGAACTAGCTCTTGCAAAGCTTTGCCTTGAAAGAAACATACCGTACTTGGGAATATGCAGGGGATCACAAGTACTAAATGTAGCTTGTGGCGGTACTTTATACCAGGATGTTGAGAAAGAACTCTCTAGGAATGGCCCTGACTACCAACCGGTGACACATATGAACTATGATAATTATGATGGTCATAGGCACACAGTTAAGGTGGTTGAGGATACACCTGTGCATCATTGGTTTAAGGAAACTTTGGATTGCAATAATATGGAGATTATGGTTAATAGTTATCATCATCAAGGAGTTAAAAAATTAGCCCAAAGGTTTGTTCCTATGGCTTTTGCACCTGATGGTTTGATCGAAGGGTTCTATGATCCTGATGCTTATAATCCAGAAGAGGGCAAGTTTATTATGGGACTTCAATTTCATCCTGAACGAATGCGACACCCTTCGTCAGATGAATTTGATTATTCTGGTTGCCCCTTTGCCTATAAGGTAAGCTCTAGTATTATTTTGCATTCTTCATGGCATGGAATTATCCATTAATTTCTTTAATTTAGTGTGTGAAAAAATTTTAAATTTGGAAGATTTACACTGGCAAATTACACCAAACGCCACTTGCGGGTGTAACTGTATACTTTGATACAGGATAAAAGCTGTAATGCAAAATTCCAAATCAGAGGTGTAAAACTAGTTATTACTGTGATGTTACGGGGTATGTTGTATTGTTTACTGTTATAGTAGGTGAATGGTGTCCAATCAGTGTAGAAATTTGGTGTTTGTTGACACTGAGAATGACGATTTTGCTGGGTGGTTTGCACCATGCAGGAATTTGTGAAAGCAGTGATAGCTTATGAGAAGAAGCTTAGTAGCCAAGCGAGTGTGCCTAAGAGTCCTAAGCTTAACAAAGCGCAGGAGACCAAGAGAAGGATGATTGTCCGAAGCTTTAGCATTGCAAAGGACATGTACATAGCTGGACGTGGCTCTGCTGTTTCTGCCAAAGAATCCGAACTTGAAGCAGGCGCAGTTTTCCTTGAGGTAAACAATCTTTGGGCAATTTAATAGTGCTTAAGTATGATAATTAACGTTAATCAGCTTTTTACCAATGAAAAATGCAGGAAAACACGGCACATAGTGTACTGAGTTTACAGCAGGAAAATCGTCTGATCCAAATGGGCGCGACTGTGAGAAATGGTCATGGCTATAAGAAGTTGAAGCTGAAAGATGAAAGGGAGAAAGTGGCAAGGTCAATTATAGGGAAGATGTCGGTTGAACAATTATCTGATATGATGTCCTTTTACAGCATGATGGGGCAGATTTGTTCTGAGGTTTTGGAGACTAAGCTTCATGACCTTGAACTCTTCAACAACAATGATAACTCTTATTGACTTAAATAGTTTTTCTGAGAGCGAGGGATAGCTTAGTTGGTAAGAGGCTCTCAATTCTAGGAGATTCTAGATCGATTTTCACTTTGCCCTTATGGTTTCCTAACAAACCAAAATAAAAAAAAAATTAGTTTTTTCTTGTATAGAATGAATAAAAACTGATTATGGTTATGTATTTATAACAAGAAATACTTGTTATGTTTACCAACCTGATTTGAGATTCAATGTTGATGTAGATCAGGATGGTGGCAAAAAATTTAAAAGCCGTGTTCTAGAAAAAAATCAAATTAGGCCATTATGATAATATATAATAAAATCTAAAATTTGGAGGCCCCATGTATGTTTGGGCCTAGTGCGGTGGGGCTTTTGAACACTTATAAAACGGTTCTAATATAGGTATGTTTTTTGATTGAGTTAATTTAATTTCTGAATGACCGGACAAGAAAGACATTTGCACTCATGAAAAGTGGTTTCAATCAAGGATTCGGGGTAAAGTTGGCTCAACAACACGTCAACATGAAATACTGCTTGAGTGCGTTGAAGTACTCCGTGTTATAATAGATGAAACAGGCTATTGCATGCCTCTGAAAAATAACCGAACAACACTAACTAATATAGCTAGGGAAGTAGTGATCGAATCCACTTGAAAGCAATTAAATTCTATTAGTTCTAAAAAGTCTAAACTGCGTAATGGGCCTTGATTGAATTATGACTAAACTACTAAAAACTAGAAAATCAATGGAAATTAAAACAAAAGAAATAGCAGAAAATTACGATTTAAACTCTAATAATGGAAACCTAGGACGGTCGGTTCACTATGAACAATTAACAAACTCATAAAACATTCATTAATCAATTCATTAACTTTCATTAAACTAGGGCTCACTAATTCTCTTGAACTTATACTCCCTCAAAACCCCTTTACAGACTCTCGCTCGCAAAATTCGTTTTGCCTACTTTTCAGTGGTCTTATTGTGGTAATCTTACCTCTCGGCCTCGATTTCGAGAATTACCTAACTTACAATTGAATCTGGCCACAAATTTAATTGCAATTATAAATAGTAGTCAATAATATCTACAAGAAAATTTAGTTAGGGCAATGAAAAAATTCGAAGCCCAAACACTGATTTTCGTCGCCCAAAGGATTTGGCAACGAGTTAAAACTCGTCGTGGGGTCGACGCCCAAGGCTCGACGCCAATGGGTTTTGGGCGACGAAAATTGAAGTCGTTGCACAAAGTGTGTTTTGAGCTACCAAATCTTTAGCAGCTTAAACTCTAATACTTTGGTTGCCCAAATGATTTTGTGTAACGACAACAGTCGTTGCCCTTAGGCTAAGCTGTTTGTGAAATGAATTGATTTAGTTGCCTATTGCTCTTTTTGTGCAACGAATATATGTAATGCCCATATCGTTATATTTTTGTGCAACGAAGATATCGTCGCCCAAAGGTCCTAAACTTTTTTTGCACCAAAATCAATATGGTTGCCCATGTTGTTTTGTGCAACGATTTAATCACCTTATAGACAACAAAAGATGCTTCGACAACGTAAAATATAATCATGAATATAAGCACAATATGCTCCTAGCAAAGATAATTCATTCGATGAAGCCTGTGGAGGAGATTAGCCATACATTCCAATGAATAATACTAGTGGAAGCTCAATGACATTAGATTTGATCATTAATACATAAATCGATCAACTACTATCAAGAAAAAGTTCAAGTGTCACAATGACTTTGTCGAGCAAATAAAACCAAGAGCTATCTGATTTCACGAATACAAATTAGGAAAACATATATAACTAACTAATATTAGAAGTCTTAACCTAGCTACAATTGGTTCTTGTGGACGTTGCGCTGCACATATATAATTCATCCATTCTAATAGTCAATCTCCACCAGCTACCTGCCATTCCTGTAGAATCAAAAAATATATATATCTACAATCAGAGAGCCAAAATTTGTATAACAAAACCAACCAAGGCCATAGCACAATTCCTCCCAAATTCGTTTACCATAAACAGAGGCAACTACTAAAATTTTATATGATGTAAAAGGTGCATAACATTGATGCTAGTTACCATTCACCATACTCCATTAGCTAAAACAAGAGACCAAAAATTGACATGTTTATTTACCTCAACATACCTGATAAATTGATCTCAGGCAGTTCTCAACAAAAATTACCTCCTATTGTTTTCCTAGAAATTTAATTACCTCAACAAATCTGATAAACTGAAGATCAACTAAACATAGATTAACCTAATAAATTGATTAATGTCAAAACATGGACCTCTGCATTTCCTAGATAGTCATGTGGAGGTACTTTCCATGTTTAACATTCTCTTCTTCTCCCCTGCTCCCCCTATTAAATTACAACACCTACTTAAATAACCTCTACATAAACCTTATGAGTCTGTATAGTATGTAATGCTAGGACATACCCAAATGCTTCTTTGATTCCAACACCAAAGCAATGTGAAAACTCTATCAAAATCTATACTTCTTGTTAGAAGCACTTGTTAACGTTGAGCTACATCCTAATAACAAACTACCATGATAAAAATGAGTAAAACAGAAAATCGTCAATCCAAATTTACAGCAATCCGATGAAATTTTTTCAGATTTCATGTCATAAGAATAAGTAAATTGAAGCAACCTTTTGCATATTTACCCAAGATTGACTGTTATACTATTTTAAGCTTTGTGTTTTATGTGGTAGTGAGAGGGAATCTTTGAACCACCTGTTTTTCAGTTGCCCTTATAGTAGTGCATGTTTCAGGAATATAGGAGAGTGGTTGGGGATTGACCAGGAAGGGGAGATCAACATTACGGTGGCTTGGGAGGTATGGAAGCAATATGGTGTATTATTAGAGGTGGGTAACAGGTCGTGTCGTGCCGGGTCAAAAGTTAAACGGGTTGTCATAGCCGGACCTGAACTCGGCCCATTTAATTAGGCGGGTCAGAATGTGCAACCTGAGCACGACCTGCTATAACCTGCTTAACCCGTTTGACCCATTTGACCCGTTTAACAAGTGCCTAAACAACTCTATATTTCTAATTAAAGCATCTAATTATTTCTAATTATTCTTCATCTAATAACCTGCAGTAGCATATATTACATAATTTAAAGTCAATAAAAAAGATCTAAAATTAAAAACTAAAGATAATACATCTCATAAAAATATAAAATCACCAAATTCATGTCTAAATATCCAATAAACAAGTTAGAAGTTCTGCCAATTAATAAGATACAATCCATTACAAATTTTCATTCATCATCTTCATTCTTCTACTCTCTAAAGCTCAATCCAATACAGAGTGTTGTGAGGCTTGAGTTTGGTCTTCATCGTCATCTTCTTCATCTTCTACTTTCGCTCCCAAGNCATCTTCTTCGTCTTCTACTTTCGCTCCCAAAAGGTACTTGCACAATTCTTCAACATCAGGTTGTAGCGAATCTTTCCAAAAAAAAGTAGTTTAAAAGTTTAGAACTTGAATGAAAAATATGATATACTTAAATTTAAACAGAAAAATATATTTATATAACCAAGGTTACTACCTTTTTCAAACACCCAATCCCTTAAGCAAACCAACGCTTCTGCTGTACTTGGTTTCAATGAACTCCGATAAGCATCTAGCACTATTCCTCCAGTGCTAAAAGTTGATTCTGAAGCCACAGTAGAAATAGGGATTGCTAAAATATCTGTTGCCATGCGAGCAACAACAGGATAACGCCCTTGAAGTGCTTTCCAGTACTCTAACACATTTATATCACTTGTGCGAGGATGCTTTTGCTCTTCCAAATACATTTGGAGCTGAGATTTTCCAGAAGAAGCAAACTCATTGCTATCATAGCAATCAAAGTCCTTGCATATTCAATAATAAAAGAGCAGTAAGCCAGCAAGAACTAATAAATAAAAAGGTAAACAACAGAAGGCAGAAGCAAACTAAATAAAGAGGAAAGAAAAAGATTAACTGGAGATCACCTCCATCAGGGTATCAGAGTTCTTTTTGGTAGTAGTAAAAGCCCCAACATGTTGGCGAGGTGTAGTTGAGGTTGAAGGATTTGTAGAAGCATATTCATCAAAGAGGGCAAACAACTTGGTCTTGAATCCATGTAATTCAACTTGGGCAGAGGGCCCATATATTTTGTTGTAAGCCCAATCAACAAATTGAAATTTAAAGCGCGGGTCAAAAACAGCAGCAACAGCCATTATAATGCTACACTCGGACCAATATTTCTCAAACTTAACCCACATTCTAGTAGCCATTGTGTTCAAAAACCTATCACTACTATCCATGTGCTCTTTCAAAAGCAACCTCACTTTTACAATATTAGGAAAGTAAAGGTTGGAGGTTGGATATTTTGAACCAGAAAAAGCTAAAGTCACCTCATAAAAAACTTGCAACATCTTACAAATTTTTTCAATCCTACTCCACTCCTCTGAATTTGGACAATGAATGAAATTAGCATCAGTTTTTTGCAAATGAAGAAAAGCTTTTTTGTAATATAATGCACCATCTAGCATAAGAAAGGTTGAATTCCAACGAGTTGGAACATCTTGTCTTAATCCTCTAGAAGACCCCAAGCTAACATGTTGAATACAATGTAAAAACTTTTGCTTTCGACTTTGAGAACCTTTACAGTACTTTACACTCTCCCTAACCTTCAAGACTGCCTCATCTATTTCTTTTAAACCCTCTTGCACAATCAAATTAAGTATATGTGCACAACATCTAACGTGAAAGTAATCTCCATTATTAGACAAATTCAAATCAAATTTCAAAGCATCAACCATAGAATCATTAGAAGAAGCATTATCTAAGGTTATGGATTGCACTCTCTTCTCAACACCCCATTCTTTCAACAAACACATCATTTTTTCAGCCAACGCAGCTTCAGTGTGGGGAGGGGGAATAAAAGTAAAAGCTAAAATTTTTTTCTTCAAATTCCAATTTTTATCAATGAAATGGGCAGTAAGGGAAATGTAACCATCAGTAGTTACAGAAGTCCAGCAATCAGAAGTCAAAGAAATTTTACTAGGGGCACGATTTAGCATTTTACTTAGTTTTGTCTTTTCCTTGTTATACATTTTCATTATATCATTTTTTATTGTTCTTCTAGAAAATAATTTCACATCAGGACACAAATAAGAAAAACAATTCCTAACTCCTTCATACTCAACAAATTGGAGAGGGAGATTGTATCTAGCAATAGCAATAACAACTAACTCACGAAAATCTTCAACCTTAAAATTAGGCTGCCTAGTTTCCATGGAATCAGAGACATTAGAATGTAAAAGTAATTGACCTATATCTCTAATAGACCTTCCTTTACAGCTTCTTAAATGTCTATTCATGTTTCCCGTCCCATGAGTACTTTCAGCAATATATGCTATCCCACATTTTTTGCACTTACATTGCATCTTTCCACTAACATCTAATTAATCAATCATTTCAAAATATTCCCACACAGGAGAAGTCAATTTTCTTTGGCGTTTTAAGGGATTACCAGTGAGATTAGGTTTGACTTTTGGTGGTTCTTTTGGAGGTGTTGTTTCCCCTGCAGTGTTGACTTCATCACCATCAGATTGGATTTCAACGTCAACTCTTACAGGCTGTGGTTTGGAAGACTCCATGGGAGAATCCAATGGAGAGTCTATGGGAGAGTCCATGGGAGATTCCATGGCTACATAATAACAACAAACAAAACCAACAAATCAGCCTAGCAGTATCAAATTAATTTCAGTATCAAATTATCAGTGACTTAATTAACAAAACCATATGCTCAGGCTATGAATTTTCCTTTTAAACATTGTCACAGACATATGAGCCTGAGTGAAAATAATTAACATATGATCCTTTTAAACAATACGCTGAATAATAATTATCAAAAGTTTTATTGTCTAGTAGAGTTTGAGCCTGAGTGACTTAATTAAGATATCAGTATCAAATTATCAAATTAATTTCAAATTATTTAATAAAAAATTATGATAACAAAAACTACCCAAGTAAAAATAACAAAAAATCAACTAAAATCGAAACAAAAAATTGACTAACATAACTAAAATCGAAACAAATCAACAAATAAACAGATCAACAAATCGAAAAATAAATCAACTATAAAATAAATCGAAAAATAAACAAATTACGAACCAAAATAAATAAAAAAATTACGAAATCAACAAACAAATCTAAATAAACGAATCGTTAAACAAACAAATCAAAACCAACAAATTGTTAAAGTAAATCAACAAAACCGTTAACAAATTAAAATCGAAATACAAAAAATCGAAACAAAAATATAATAAAATACACCAAAATCCGAAAAAATGAACTAAAAACATACCTTAGCCTTATGAAGTTGGAAGGATGATTCGAAAAAGGCAAAAAAAAAAGAGTGAAATAATGAGAGGGAAATAAGAGAATGAACTAATGAAGTGAGAGAATGAGAGAGGCGGAATGAGAGATTGAGAGAGGCGAGATTGAGATTGAGAGAATGAAGTGAGAGAATGAGGCGGAATGAAGTGAGGCGGAATTAAACCTAACCCTAAAAGGCTGAGAAAAAAATGGGCCAAACATAAAAAAATGGGCCAACCTTAAAAATTGAAGTATATGATCCAGCAATTAAACGGGTTATATGGGTTAAACGGGTTGAGGTCCCTCAACCCTTACCCGGCCCATTTATTACACGTGTCGGGTCGGGTCGTGCCAATATAATAAACGGGTTGGATTGCTCAACCCAAACCCGCTTATAGCGTGTCGGGTTCGAGTCAGGTTGGCGGGTCGTGCCACTTATGCCCAGCTCTATGTATTATGCTGCAGTCTAGTAGAATGGTGTATTATGTTGCAGTCTAGCAGCTGTATTATGTGGTAGTGGCAGTTTCAAAGAGCTGTTTTATGCTGCAGTCTAGCAGATGTGGTGTATTACATCTAGAGAGCTAGGAATGATCTTCTATGGAGAGAGGAGCAATGGAACGTTGAGAGAATTTGTGATCAGGTGAAGATTAGTGTTGTAATGAAAGTGCAAAGTGTGAAGCATGATCAAATTACTTCAGCTAATAGACAATGGATTCAGCAGATCCTCCGTGCTTATGTTTATGTTTAGGCTGGCTTATTTTCCTTTGTTTGGTTGTTTAGGAGTGGCTTTTATTTGTTTTCTTGTTGTAGGTAGTTTTGGTTGTTTTGGCTACTTTTGGTATGGTTGAGTCATCCAACCATAAGTGGCTTTAGGTTCTACTTGGTTTTTTGAATGATTAATAAAATCTTACATTTGCACCAAAAAAAAAGTTTATATATTCAAACACTAATAGTTATGAATAAGGAAGAAAGGATAGCATTTTTACCTAATTTCTTCGAACATTTTCACCATTTCTTCTCTGAGCTTCTTTTCACGTCTGATTGATTCGATATTTATTCTTGATACACTTTCTTTGAGTTCATCATTTGACGCAATAAGCTCTGCATTTGAAGTTTTAAGCTCAACATTAGATGCCTTAAGGGTTTCAATTTCATTAATAAGTGAAGCCTCTTTTATTTGTTGCAGCCTCGTTTCTCAATTGTTGAATCTCTGTCGATAATTTTACCCTTACTTCATTACTACTCTCTCCTTCAACTCTGCTTTTCTTTGGTGGACGAGATCTAGGACCAAGTCCTCTCACATACCCAGAATTTTCTTTAAAAAACTCCATATAAGCAAATTTGACGCTTAGTGTATCCTCACCATGCTTTTCAATTTCTCTTTCATGAAGCTTTCTGAGTGCTTCATAATCTTTTTCGGCACCAGGTTCCCAGCCACTTCCTTTATGCCTAATGCACACAATTTATTCAATATTGTGATCATTATAATATAATTTGGTAATAGTAAAGCACATAACAACAGCATTGTAATTGCTTTAACTACATGAAACAAGATAACCTATAACTAGCACACAGACGCCAAATATAAAAATGGACAAAGAGTTTACTTTTTAGTCTTCTCAAATAACTTAAGGTACAAAGGATCCTCCTGAGTTTCAAGCGCATCATTTGATCCTTCAACCTCTTGAGATGGCCGAGTCAGTGGCTCATTAAGCTGCATGTCAAAGAGAAGTACATAATCATAAGTAAGTATCAAAAATTACTTTAAATGATTCACGTAACAGTACATGATCAGATATAACAATTAGTTACATAGGCGAAAGTACTTTAAATGATTTAGGTACAGGCTGAAGTTAAAATGAGTTACAGGAGCTTTTGAATTCAAGTGCTAATGACATAATAATTTACGCTACACCTGAGAAGCATGCAACTTCTTTACGCTACACCTTTTTTCTCAATGGAGGTAATGAAGAGTTTTATGAATAATTTTCAATTTTCTTTTTAATGGAGAAAGATAGCATATGATAAAATTCATCATTAAAAAAATTATTAACAAAACCGCCAGAAGTATAAATCTCAGCAACAAAAACTCATACCAAGTCATGGAAAATCCTTGCTGTAGACCGAGAACCATTTGCGAAAGTTTCAGTTTGCTTAAGCTTATTTTTTGTGTTGACTTTAAAGATATGCTACAAATCACATAAAAAAATAATAAAAAGTCAATATTATGTTATGGGTGCAGAATTTATGCGTCACATGACAATGTGGCTCAGTGGTTTGGGTGGCTGCAGAGATGTGCAACTTGTTTTGGGGCTGCTGTGTTATAGCCTTGATTCAGGTTGGTTCTTATTTGCTGTGAGGCTGCAGCAGTGTGAAGCCTGCACTCTATGGTGCAGTGGTGTGTAGAGGTGTGCAACTGTGTTGTTGCTGTTGTGTGAAGGTGTTTGAATTCAGGTTGGAAGGCTGTTGTGGTGAGTTGGCTGCTTTTTGGGGTGCGGAGTTGTGCTAGCTGGTTTGTTTGCTGCTTTCCTTTTTTGCAGTTTGTTTGGTGAAAGGTTTGGGTGGCTGCAGAGATTTGCATCCTGTTTTGGGGGCTGCTATGTTTTAGCCTTGATTCAGGTTGTTTTTAATTTGTTGGGAGGCTGCAGTTGTGTGAAGCCTGCACTTTGTGGTGTAGTGGTGTGCAGAGGTGTGCAGTTGTGTTGTTGCTGCTGTGTGGAGGAGTGAAGTCTCCATCTTCTTTGCTGTTTTTTTTTTCTTTTGTTTAGCTCATGTTTTTGTCCTTGTATAGTTGAGCTTTTTTTGAGCTTCTTTGTGCAGAACTGAGTCAGTTTTGCATAAGTGGGCTCATAGGTCGTAATTATTTGCTTTTTGGTAATAACACTTCTTACATTTTACCAAAAAAAAGCTTTATAGCTAGTACGAACATTACCTTTCGCTTTTCATCATTTCAATACTCACAAACCAGCCAATTCCATTTTTCCGCCTCAATATTGTCTGGTTTACTGCTTATAGCTTCAGTGACTAGCTTACTCCTGAAGTGTTGTTCCTTATGCCTGAATCTCCAATTTTTATACAACATAGAGTACTGGAAACTCAATGCTTCAATGACATCAGCACCACCAACTTTTTTAGGTAAATCATATTTGCCCTGCCAAAATGAATGTTAATTCTGAGTGAAGGTATTTATAGTTAAGAAGGTGTTTAAAATTATACATATGTAAAATTTTTTTGCTTACTCAGTTCTCAATGAGAAGGCTATATCTTTTTATTTTTGGAAATAAACTTGCTTAAATTTTGTCAATAAAAATAAAATAAACTTACCATGATCTTGTCATAATGTTGGCATTTTTTAGCTTCATACATCTTTGCCCAATTCTTGTCATGAATGTAAAGTAAAAAAATGGATTAACAAATGTACGAAGGTTTTGTTATGAGTAATTATATATCAAAAAAGAATATACCAACAATCTAGGGGACAAAACTCTTTCACCCATGTGCTACAATCACGTATAAATTCATTTGCCTTTTCCCCCACCACATGCCGAAGCTCGTCCATGAAATTAATCTTGAACTTTCTTGCAGAATCTGAATTCCATATCCACGAGGCATATTTCTTACCCCTTGTTGGCCCACGCCTCTTTCGATTAGGATATTTGAGGCGAAGTTCAGCTTGTTGAAGTCTTCGTTTCTCTCGATATGTCAGCCTAAGTTGCTGGTCATTTGCATTCTGACTTCCATCTGCATTATTATTCTGCTCCTCATCATTTCTATTTACTTGTTCCTCACCTCCATTTGTAAGTGAAATCTGCTGTTCATTTGCATTCTGTTGCTGCCTTGTATTGCACTTTGTGCTAGATTGAGGAGCCATTGTCCTATAAATTGTTCTTGTAGCATGATTTTAGTAATGCTCACTAATATCATCATCTTTTCAGTATTCCAAAAACAATTAAAAAACCAAGAAAAAATAAATAATTCGTGGATTATTGCGAAAGAGAACCAAAATAAAATCCCAACATACAATTAAATACAAACCAATTGTTCAAAATTTTATAACTAAATCAAAGTACTTAATTCACCAAATAATAGTTATGATAAACTAATCCGAGTGTGTATCAAAAGAGCTATCACTTTCAGCTTCTTCCTCTTCAAGACTGTCATTGAGCTCATCCATGCTAGACTCTGTATCAAACTCTTCTTCATCCTCCTCTTCACTCTCTTCCTCTACCTTATCATTGTTAGCTTCTATCACATTTTGAGCAGCCTCTAAGACGACATTAGCATCAACTAACTCTGGTTCAATGTCTTCTCTAACTAGAGTGATTTCTTCATCACTTGTACCAATCATTTGTATCAAGTTAGTTGCCCCTTCGTCCATAGTATTCCATACTTCTTCATCTTGTTCAGTTTCTTCAACGTTTGGGAAATCAAAAAAGTTGCGTGGATTCACTTTGATGGCAAATTTCCAATGTCTATCATTGTGAGACGCAACATAGAAAACCTGTTCAATTTGAGAAGCTAAAGCAAAAGGCTCATTTGTTTGCAATTGACGAGAAATATTGACAAGTGTACATCCAAGTTTTTCCTTTCTTATCCCTCTTCCTTCATTGAACACATCAACCCATTTACATTGGAACAATACTACTCTAGGAATTGTTCTATTTCTTAAAGCACCATACTCTAGCACGAGAACCTCTTCCAGTACTCCGTAAAAGTCCTTCCCTCCGCTCTCTGCATCCCCTCTCACAATAGCGCCACTATTTTGGGTTTTTCAGTGTCCTTGCCGCTTTTTCGTGTGAAATCTGAACCCATTCATAACAAGTCCATCAAATGTCACAACACCTTTCATTGGCCCTCGTGCTAAGCACAATAGTTCTTCTCTTACTCTAGCATCTCCACCATTCCAAAGTTGTTCAATTTATTTTTTAAAAGAACATAAGAAATTAAAAAATGATTTATTTTAAATTTTTTATACTTACATATAAAAAAATTAAAAGCAACAGTTTTCACTCTTACTCTATTCTCAAACCACTTGCAAAAGTTAATGTCTTCAAGCTCCGTTATGTTTTCATATTCCCTGACTCATGAAAATTCAAAATTATAAAATTGTTAGTTCGAATATATTCATGTTGTTCTACATCTACTAGTTAGTTCATGAAAGGATACTTACTCAAAGAAAGGTTGTGCTTCTTCACAGTTTTCCAAAACATACAATTGAGCTTTTCTCCAATCTTCAATACTCAATTATTTTACATTTGTCTTTCCTAGTGGCTTGCCCTTCATTGAAAAAACTGGTAGACTATAAGGTTGTGGACAATGCATATCTTCATTTCGATCTAGACGATTGAATTGTGTCTCAATCTTAGATAGATATCTAGCAAAAAATTCCAAAAATTCCTTTTCGATATATCCCTCTGCAATTGATCCTTCGGGGCGAGATTTGTTTCACACAAAGGATTTAAATGTTCGCATCGCCCTAATGGTTAAGAGAAAAGTTAGAAAAAAAAACAATCACTTTTATAAATAGCTACTTAGACCAATAAAACATATCTTACCTTTCAAACCGATACATCCAACGATAATGCACGGGACCGACCAATTTTGCTTCTGTGACTAAGTGTATGGGAAGATGAAGCATCACATCAAAGGAAGTCGGGACAAATAAACGCTCCAACTTGCATAAAGTAATTCCTATGTTCACTTCCATCTGCTCTAAGTCAGCTACTTTTAAGATCTTAGAGCATAGTTGTTTAGAAAACAAACTAAGCTTCCTTAATGGTTCCAAGACCTTCTTGTCTAGAACACCTTGAAAGGCCGGAGTTAGAAGATCTTGCATGAAAACATGAAAGTCGTGAGTTTTCATTCCCATAATCTTTCCATCTTGCACAGATGCACATCGAGAAAGATTAGATGAATAACCGTCCGGGAACACTAATTTTGACAAAACAGTGACTACTTTCCTCCTCTCATTTAATGTCAAGCTGAAAGAGGCTTTCGGAATTTTGTATTACTCTCCTACTAGCCGCGGTCGAAGATCATCATGCATTTTCATTTGATCTAAATCCAACCGAGCATTTAAGGAATCTTTTTTTTTTTTCAGGTAAGTCAAGAAATGTGCCTAATATGTTCTCACACACATTTTTTTCTACATGCATCACATCTAAGTTATGTCGGACAGAGAGATGTCTCCAATAAGGCAGTTGGAAAAAGATGCTTACTTTTTTCCATGACTGAACTATATATTGTTCGCCTCTCTTACGTTTCCCGTTAGAAAACTAATTCATAACATGTCCATAGATCCCTTAGCCCTAGAAAAACAGACTACTAACACATAATTATAAAAACAAGAACAAGAACAAATTTAATAAGCATGATCATAAACATGAATTAAACAACAAGAATTAAACCTAATAGACTAATTATTAAGAATTAATCTAATTAACTAAACTGAACAATACAAACTAAAATAAACTAACAAAAGAAATAAACTAAACTATAAACTAAAAAGAAATTAAAAGAGAAGAAGGAAAGAAGTTACCAAAAGAAGAACTTGAATTGAATTGAATTGTAAGTTAACAAACTAAGTCTACCAATTCTAGAGAGAGAAAGAGTATTAGGATTTTTAAATCTCAAAATTTGCTAAAAAACTAGGTAAGGTCGTCCACCAATAATATGACCTATTTATACTACATGGGCTATGAATAAAACAAGCCCACAAACTGAGGCAGTCAAACGGTGATTGCTCCCTGCGCTCGCAGGTCTCCTAGTTTGTAAGATCTGAAGGGTCTGATCTATGCTGCGAGCGCATAGATCAAAGCTCTTCTAAGGGCTGCGCCTGCATGGAATAATCTGAGCGACACTTTGACGAACTTTTTATTTCTTCGCTCGATTCCTCCAAATCTCGTTCGTAGCTTCTCATACCTTGGCACGCATACCGAGGCAAGGCCATTTTGACTCGTTTAGGCTTGTAGTGACTTCATAACTCCCTACTACGCTCCAATAGCACATAAAACAAATCGAAAGCCACGCGCATTAATCGAGGAAGCATATAATAAACATTAAAAGCTCTAGAAATCAACTAAAACTGCTCTAAATCATAAATTAACACCAAAGAACGATATTTAATCAAAATAAAGCCACGAACTCAAATATTAAGCATAGAAATTAACCAAAAACGAGGGAAAAACACTATATAAAACATGTATATCAAATTCCCCAAAAGCGAACCTTTGCTCGTCCTGAGCAAACACAAAGAAATTGACTACACCCCATAAAGAAACAAAATAATCATTATAAGTCAAGAGATCATCCGAAGACACATGGATCAAAGCCAACCAATCAATCACCCAATTACCATCCATCCTAAATACGAGGCAAACAAAACCAACCGAGTAACTTTAATGAATCGACCTTGATAAATGATTTACTTCACAATAACCATAGCATCTGCACGGAGATCAAAAAGGGCTTTAATAAGCTTGTAACGTGGCTAGGGTGATGGATAGGATAAATTTGGGATAATGTGGTGGAATGCGGGGTATATACATAGAAAATAGAGGAAAAACCGTCAACAACTCCAAAACAATCATCAACATTCTCCAACATTCAATTCTAACCAAATCAAACCAAACTTTTCTTTTTAATTCACATTAACTCCACAAATCTCATAAATCAACAACAACCAACTATATTACAAACTTTAAACTTATTTCTTATTTTTGAATTACTTTTGAACTTTGAAACACATTTACTTCACTTCTTACATACTTTTCAACTTATTATGCTTTTATTATTTTTCACTTTATTTTTCATGCATAATAAATTTTTTGGTTCACGACTCTTAATGATTTTTCTTTGCTTAAAATTCAATAAATAATAAACAGAATCATCACACATACACAACTAGGCCATAAATAGCTTATAACTTTACAATTAACTTGCAACGGCCTAAACATTGGTATGCAGAGCCTTAAATGTGAAACCTATAACCAAATAAACCTCACTAAACAGCAATTCCAACAATTTTTCCAACAATCCTCCAAAACAACCATCAAAAGTATATTAACAACCTCACAACCACTCCAACTCCCCCAAACCAAGCTTGGGCATATAATGAATCATGTAGCACGAGCAATGGGCTGTAATATGGATAAAAATACAAATGAAAGGTAAAAATCTCAAACAAGGGATCAAGGGGAAAAAATATGTATGAAAATGATTAAAATATGAAATTCTAGAGGCTCTAAATGAAATGAAGGCCTTTTATCATGCACAACATACACAAAACCACAACTACAACTAATAAAATCTAACGTCATACCCAAGATCATAATTGCACCAGGAATTAAGCACACAAGAAAGAAATATGAATAACAATATATGCAAAATGGCTCAAATCCTCCTGCTAACACAATTCAAGTCCAAGACCCAAGCAAGGTTGAGAAGAGTTGACCAATACAAGAAATTCAAGTTATTAAAGTCAAGTCATAGTCAACAAATCACAAATGTGGATTCATCCGCAGTCAAGAGTCATAAAGTTTTCAAAATAAGCACAAGGGGTACAGAAGTAGTCAATTCCCAAAACAAATTTGATGAGGCTATCGCACACCTATCAAAAATAAACCAAACAACTCTAACTAATGTAGCTAGGGAAGTAAGGATCGAATCCTCAGGGAAGCAATTGAACTCTATTAGTTCTAAAAAGCTTAAACTGTGAAAACGGCCTTGGTTGAGAATTATCAATTAACTAATTGACTACTAATTAACTGCGAGAAATAATGGTGATTAAAACTTATATTTAAGGTCTAGGGTTATTCGGGTCACCAAGAATCAACTAATGAAGTCACCAACAAAGAACGTTCAATCTCACAATTATGCCAAAATTAGGGCTCACTAATTCTCTCGAACTTAGACTCCCTCAAAACTCATCTAGCGGCTCTCGCTCATGCCTAGACTAATTCCGCCTATTATTCAGTAGTCTAATTGTGGTATTTTTACCTCTCGACATCAAATTCGGCAATTACCAAAATTACAACTAAATTTGCGCACAATTCAATTGTAAACGAATAAGCCAATAATAGGAAATTGACTACTGATTGTGGAATTGAAAAAATCTAAGTTAATTAATCCATTAATTAATCAAGGTTTCCCTAAATCCTAGAAAATTGAATACTCACTCATGATCATAAAAACTAAAGCAATTGTAGAAAACAAAACTAAAGACATGATCATAATTAATGAATTAATCAAAAATTATAAAACTAGAAATAAAACAAGAATTAGGGCATAAGGGATTAAAGAAAATAAAACTAGAAACATAAACTAAAATTAAACATGAATTAAAGAGAATAGAATTAAGATTGAGTTGAAACCTGAATTTGTATTGAATTGAATGATTGAAAGGATCCACAATAATCACCTCTTTTGAGAGAAAACTAAACTAAAACTAGGGTTCTTGAATAATAAAGTGCGTCCCCAAAAACCTAGGAACAATTTCATTAAGTACTAAGTCGAAACAAAGGAGGAAAAGTCGAAAAACACGCTCTGAGCAGTATGCCCGGTCTGCCCGGGCACAATGCACTCAACCCGAGCACACTGCACTTTGCCCGTGCACACGGCTAAATGCCCCCCGGGGCTTTCGACTTCGCTCGTTTACTTCGTAACTTGACTTCTATGCTTCCCAAAGGCTTCTAAATCACGTCCTACCTTCCTTTTAGCTTCTCAAAATGGTCAAGACTCTCACTAACTTGTCATGTGCTTGGGATAAAGCGAAAACCGACACAAAAGCATCAATTCCTGCAATAAATGTTAAAGCAAAGCAACCAACACTAAAAGCAACCAAAGTTAGTAGAACGGGCTCAAAAGAGCCTTGTTAGAGCCAAAAACCAATATAAAATAGGGGCAAACAATGAATATAAAAGGGACTTATCAAAAACTCAACTAGCACGAGAATTATCCATTAATCAAACTCTCTCTAAAATTAATCCTAAGAGAAATAGTACAACCTTTTTGGTCACATGCATGTAAACTCCCACTCCTAACAAAAGGTACAAACCATGCAACAGTCCTAAGAAAACAATAAAACTAAGCTAGGAAAGCAGTAAAACTAACTAATCACTCCAGCAAGAAAAAGAAAAGAAAAAGGAAAGTCAGAATGATTAAACCAAACCAAATTCAATCTCCAACAAGAGTCCAATAAAGCACCAAATCCAAAATACATCTTGCTCGAAATTAAACCTAAAAAGGAAAAACAAACCAAACTCCAAAGAAAAGGGTTAAAGTAAAACTAGCTAAACGTTTTTGTTTTGTATTTTTTTATTTTTCTGATTTTTTAATTTGTGTGTGTGTGTGTGTTTTTTTTTTTTTTGAAAGCAATAAAAGCTAAAACTAATTACATATATACAAGAAAAAGAAATCCTCCCCCAAAACCAAATTTTGTCCCCTCCTAGGACAAATAACCATGAAGAATAAGTGAAAGGAGGTGAAGTCGAGCTCTACTAACTAGGGCCCCAATACCTAGGATAGTACCTGTCATAAGACTAGTAGGGGTAAGAAGTAGGCTCGGTGTTGGGAGCATAGGTGGGAGGCCAGTTTGGATGGTTCGGGAAGCCTTGGATCGTCCCATCCTCAACATTGCTCATATGTTCCCTCCATTGGACTCTCTGAAGTAGATCAACATCGGTGCGGATTCCTCTAAGGGAATGGTCAACCCGATCGAACAGCTGCTGGTTGTAAAGATGCATATCATCTAGGCGGTTCATAAGGGGTGACATGTCAAAGGTGGAGGAAGACTGGCCAGCATAGCTGTGTCTAGGGGGCTTTGGTCAAGGTGAGGCCTGGTGGCATTGAGAGTGGGCTGGGCCGCATGCCTGTTAGATCAAGTTAACCATCTGGGTTATTCTCTTCCCGGATTCCACCCTCTCCTGCAGTGGGATGTTGTCTAGTGGAATTCTCCAAGGGTTCTGCCCATCCTGGTGCTCCTGATAAGTAAGGCTTACATAGGCATTAGGCAAGTAGCACCATGAAATCTCCGGAACACACTAGACAAACCTCTCTCTATGCCCTCTCTGATAGTGTCTTATTGGAAAGTTAACAGCTTTGAGGGTAGTGATATCAAGATATGGGTTCTCTTCAATTGGATGTAATTGGTGGATATCTTCCACATGACCTAAGGTGTAGGCTAGACATGTGATCATGTCTCCAATATAGATGGTGCTAGTGTTGTTATACCTTCAGCAATCCCAGCAAACCTGTGCGCTAAGAAGAACCCAAAGTTATAATGGAGAGGCTGCCTGGCATATCCCTCTATGACCATACATAGGAGCCTGATCTCATCTGGGTATACCTGCTCGATCTCTCCTCTGGAAAATAGGCAGCAGACCACGTATCGAAGAAAGTATCGGAGGGTCGGGTGTTGGACCTCTAATGCTTTAGCTGTGGTAGAAGTGTAAGGGGCACTACCGTCTGTAATTCGTTCCCATCATGCAACCACAAAGTAAGGTCCCCATTCATGCTGTGATGTTGACTATACTGCATTTTCAGTGTTCCACAAGAATCTTTCATTCAACTCATCAACATCCATCTCATAATACTGCCCGAAGATGGTGAAACTGATATGACCCTTCCGTGAAGCTAAAGGGGTCTCTTGTGTCACATTGAAGTGATAACTGGAAAGGAACTCAAGGATGAGCTCTCGATAAGCGTGTGGGACCTGCTGGGTTCTACCATCAGGACTTGTCATAGTAGCATTAATCCAATTACCCCATCTGAAACGGTAAGCCATTCTCATCACTTGGTTAGTGGTTCCCAATTTATCACAAGTTTCCTTGTGAAAGAATCTGGTGGACCTGATGGTTCATTTGGAGAGCTTCTCATATTTTTTATACCTCTCCTGTCACTAGTGGAAAAATCAAGATACGCTATACTTCATTTGCTCAGGTGGTTTTGGTGAATTAAAAAAACGGAGCAATAGGTCGTAGGCGCCAACTAAGAGCTGACTTATTGCTCCAGTCATGAATTAACCGGAGAAAATAAGTTTATACTCCGGTTAATTTAGTATTTGCTCCGGTTGTGAGACAGTTGTAAAAATATCATCTAGTTAAAAAAAACATCTGACATATCATATAATTCATATAATACATTAAAACATCAAAAAACCCCCAAAACTTATTCGTTTAGCTTCCTTCCTTCTTGTTCGTTCCACACAAATCCCCACCGAAAAAACCCCCCAAAACTTATTCGTTCCTTAGCTTCCTTCTTCTTCTTCGTTCCAGATAAAGCCCCAAAACGAATATTCGTCCTCATGGTTGGTTTTTTAAGATCTTAAGAAAGGTAATTTGCAGATCTTAAGAAGCAATGAGTATTTTTAAATTTTTGTTCATGATTTCAAATCTTAAAAAAGGTAATTTGTGTTTTGGTTGTTCATCATGCTCCTCATCATCATCTTCATCATGCTGCTCCTCACCACCAAAAGCTGTTTCCCAAACCCTAAACGCCTCCCCCTCACCGTTGAAAAACCCTAAACACCTCCCCCTCACCCTCAAAAAACTCAATCTAAACTCATTTAATTGGAAATTTATTTTTATTTTTATTTTAAAAAAAATGCAGTTTCTTGGGGTTGTACAATCGAGATGGTGTTGAATCAATCGGTCTTGACGACGCAACCAATAAATTAGGTAAGTTAGATCTTCAATTAGTTTATTTTTTTTTTTTAAATTATGTATTATTGAATTTGAAGAATTTCGTATATTGATATATTTGATTGTTTTTTTTTTTTTTTTTTTTTTTTNTTTTTTTTTTTTTTTTTTTTTTTTTTTTTT
Source organism: Suaeda aralocaspica (assembly GCA_016808085.1). Lineage (NCBI taxonomy): Eukaryota > Viridiplantae > Streptophyta > Magnoliopsida > Caryophyllales > Amaranthaceae > Suaeda > Suaeda aralocaspica. The sequence continues at coordinate 97,741 of PYUH01004048.1, forward strand.
TTTTTTTTTTTTTTTGTGCAGGAGATGAGAGACGGCGGATCTATGATATAATCAATGTTTTAGAAAGTGTTGGGGTATGAATATATTTCAATTAATTTTTTGATTTTTTTACCGCTTTTAATGTTCTTTATAAAGTTCAATGCATTGGTATATTGTTGGTTTTTTGGTTAGGGTAACTATTGATTTGTGTATGTTTATATTGTTGTTACAAAATTATCATATGGATGGCTAATGTAATAAGTAAGGGTATTTTATAGTAATAGTAGTAGTGATTATGCTCCTAAACATGTGGTTTTCTGTGTTTTGGTTTAAGTATTTAAAAATAAAAACAAAAATTGTATGATTTGGCCTTCGAATTTTGAAAGCTGAAAATTTTGCATCTTGGGATACTTTGATCTTATTCTATAACCTTAATTGGGTTTAGGTGATAGCAAGGAAAGCCAAAAATCAGTACAATTGGAAGGGTTTCAATGGAATTCCTAAGGCGCTTGCCGCGCTTAAGGTAACAAAAACTTGCTGTTTATTGGAAATTATTTCGATTTGGATGCCAAATATGTGATTCTTACCATGTTTGTAAATTTCGTCGGTAGGAAGAAGGTTTGAGGGATAACTTTGGTTCTGGTGGAACTGGAAAAATGAAGGTGAGTTTGTCATTGGAATTTGATTCTAGTTTTGTGGATCATTATAAATGCCTAATTAATCAAAACATGTGCTACAGTTTCAGGTTTTTGATTATGATGAAGATACGAATTCAAATCCTGACATGGAAGCCAGCCGGAAGCACCTAACAGCAATGCTAGTTCAAAGCCTGGTAACTTGTGTTTTGTTTCTTTAATTGAATTGTTCTTTGTCCTACTACCATGTTTGTAAATTTCGTCGGTAGGAAGAAGGTTTGAGGGATAACTTTGGTTCTGGTGGAACTGGAAAAATGAAGGTGAGTTTGTCATTGGAATTTGATTCTAGTTTTGTGGATCATTATTAATGCCTAATTAATCAAAACATGTGCTACAGTTTCAGGTTTTTGATTATGATGAAGATACGAATTCAAATCCTGACATGGAAGCCAGCCGGAAGCACCTAACAGCAATGCTAGTTCAAAGCCTGGTAACTTGTGTTTTGTTTCTTTAATTGAATTTTTCTTTGTCCTACTCTTTATTCATATTTTTAAGGTCTTTTGAGGCCATTAACAAGTTTTGTTTATAAGGTTCGGTGTGTTTGCAGATAATAGGAGGGAGAAGTCGTTGGGGTTATTGACACATAACTTTGTCAAGCTGTTCATATGCTCTAATGTGAGGATTGCGGAAAGAAATTTTAATCTGTGTACTTTTTTTTGCCCTTTTATTGTAACTAATTTCTGATGTGTTGAATTTTAGGTTGATCTGATCTCCTTGGATGAAGCTGCCAAGATCTTGCTTGGTGATGGTCACAATACAACAGTAATGCGAAGTAAGGGTTTTTTGTTCTTCACTATGTGTAGTTTCTTTGCTATTCAGCTTAAGACTTTGTCAGGAACTAATGCTATCCTTATAAGATAATGCAGCCAAAGTCAGACGGTTATATGACATTGCCAATGTGCTATCTTCAATGCAACTTATTGAAAGGGTATGAAACTCAATGCTTCATCATTAGTGCAATTAATATGATCTTGTTCACTAGTTATCCCCTACAAAAACTAAGTTGATTTGTTGGGGTGTAACTGTTAGCCTGCAATGATGCTAGCTAGTCTTTTTGAAAAAGTCTATTATTACTTCATTAGTTTGCCATTCTGTGACTAGTACATGACTATCTGTGGCACTCAAATTTAGGTACTTACATGAGACATTTAGGTGCTTATATAAGACAGTGTTGCATACACCTTATATAAACTCAGTATATGAATAAGATAACGGGAAACCTGCTCTCGGTCAATTGCTGTGGCATATCGGTGTTTTTTGTTAAAGACAATACTTGAAGTATTTGAATAAGTCTGGGACAGCTGTGAATGCTTTGATAATACTTGCGTCTTTGTCATGTCTTGTCCTATCCTTAACCTTTTCCTCGTGTATCATCTTTAAGATTATGCAAAAGAATCCTACACAACAGTACGATGTTAAATAGATTTTGTATTCTGAAAACAGGAGTGAACACTGTTTCATATTGGCTGAGACTGGAATAGTAATTCATGCTTGAGATTTTGAGGTTGATTGAGTGCATTTTTTTATGAAAGTCATGAGACATTTGCTTTTCTGGACTGGGTGTTTTGATGGACTGCAGTTATTTTTGGGGTCTGCGCTATAGATTGATGTAGGTTATAATTCCTCTGTTCTATTATAATCGATACATTTTGACTTTTACAATATTCTCACACTATGATTATATCTTTCAAACATATATATAAAGTGGTCAGTTATCATGCACTCCCATAGTCCCGTTTTGGATTGGTCAACAGCAACAAACAAAGCCTTAGTCACAAACTATTTTGGTGTTTCTGTTCGATTAAACAATATATAAATCAACAACTTGTTAGTCTCCAATTTTGTTACCAATTCAAGGTAATCACAATTTTGGAAGTTATTTTGTTCATATGGGGAGATTGATACTGAATAGGCTATCACACACCTCTCAAAAATAACCGAACAACTCTAACTAAAATAGCTAGGGAAGTAGGGATCGAATCCTCAGGGAAGCTATTAAACTCTACTAGTTCTAAAAAGCCTAAAGTGTGTAAAGGGCCTTGGTGGAAATTTCGGTAAATGATTACTAAAACTAAGAAGACTAAGAATGAAACTAAGGGAATGACGGGAAATTATGGATTAAACTCTTATAATGGGAACATAGGGCTATCGGTTCACTATGATCAATCAACAAACTCAATAAACGCTCACTAATCAATTCATTGGCATTCATTGAACTAGGGCTCACTAATTCTCTCGAACCTAGACTCCCTAAAAACTCCTTTACCGGCTCTCGCTCGCATAAATTCGTTTTTGACTATTATTCAGTGGTCTAATTGTGGTAATCTTACCTCTCGGCTTCGATTTCGACAATAACCTAACTTACAACTAAATCTGGCCACAATTTAATTGCAATCGCTAGAATTCGATAATAGAAATTCAATTAAAAGCCAAAACATGTTCATAATATTTATTCTATTGACTTTCAAGATTTCAAAACTTGGACAACAATATAATTCAAGTTTAAAGTCTTTAAAAATTAATCTAAACTTCATAAAATCATCAGAAATTCATCCAACAACGATTCATGATCGTAATATTGAAGTTTAAATCATTAAGACTCATAAAAATCAAGAATTTCATTACTTTATAAACCCTAATCTAAGATTTCATGAACAATAAATAAATTCATGCTTTAAAATAGATCATAAATTCATAAAACATGATTGAAACTTATAAAACATAATTAATTATAAATATAGACATGAATTTTGCAAGATTGAAACAAAAAGAAAAGAAGAAGAATTTTTTTTTCATAGTTTCGAAAATACCGACGAAGGGGCTGAGGGTGGCCGGCAGACAACGGCAGGCGTGGCAGGGCTCCAGCGAGAGGACGATGGCTACGGCAGGTTCTGGCGAGCAAAGCAACGACAAAGGTTTTTTTTTTTCTTTTTTTTTTCCTTCGCCAAAAACCGAATAAAACTTTTTTTTCTTTCTTTTGTTCGAACTTCCCTTCCCCGCCTTTTTTTTATTTCTCTCTTTCTCTCTCTAGATTTGTGGAATCCTAAATCACCAATTTGCAAAATTAAATATGAAAAATGGGTTTTAAGGGGTGTTTATAGGCCCCAAAGTAGGATTTGGTGAAAGCCCACAATTATCCTAAATATTTAAAATTACTTTTATGCCCTTGCCTTAAAATAAATTATGAAACTCTAAAAGTTCTAGTTTTAGAAACTTTCCAACACTATACCATAATCGTGTATTAAAAGCGCAAAAATGTATAAAATGACAGCGCTTTTTGCGTGCTATGATATGGGGGTGCTACGAAAACAATGATAGCACTTTAAAAAGTGTTGTTAATATGTGAATGAAACTGCAACACTCAACTTATAGCACTTTAAAGTGCTGTAAAAACATGATTATGGTACTATCATTTTGGCGCGCAAATTTCAAATTTTACAATTGTAGCGCTTCAATTAAAGCAGTTTAGAGCGCTGTCTATTTGCGTGTTGGCACCAAAAATAATTTTGGTAGATTTTTTCTTCCATTTTAGCTTTGAAATTAGCGATCATTTGCAAAATATACAGTTTGTTCCTGTTTTAAATTTAATTAATGAACTACCATTCAATTTTTTTTCCAATTGAACAATATACATTCTAATAAAATTATCTTTTTCAAAAAATCTCATTTTATTAACACTATAGAATTCATACATAAAAAAAATACTTAAATAGTTCATCAAAATAACCTATAAAAAAATTCAGTAATACAAATTTTCAAGAGAAAGTTTTAACTCCGATAATAAAGTTCTGCATTGTACACATAACTCGAGCAATGTCAATCATAAAGCAAGAAATATATGTTGTGCCAGTCCATTCCTCACTTCATCAATCCGTTGTTGATCAAAACATTGTAATAAAAAAAGTACTACAATAAAAATATATTAATTTGTTTATGATCAAAGACGTACCAAATTAAAAGTAGGTAATACAAATTAGATATCATCTATTTGCAAATGAAACTAAGAACCTAGTTCCTGATTGCAGAGTGCTTACCATCATTATTGCAACTCCCAATTACCATCCATTTGCTCCACCACACACCACACAGTCTCTCCACGCCAATGTCAAAGTATTGTGCCCAAGCAAATCCCATGACCACCGACAAAACCCTCATTTAAGAGTGAATAGATGATCAATATTTATCCCCTATCTCAGTCTTATGGTTACCAATCAAACAATACTCATTGCTACCAATAAAGCTTTCTACATACTCAACAAAGTTTCCCACATATGGCAAAAACACATTTATAATCAAAGTAAATTCAATAAAAATCAAACAAAATTAAAAACATACATCAACATGGATTTGAGTTTGTTTATGCTCGATTGTCTCTTTCATATATCTCATCACGTAATATCCACAATCGATTCCATTTTGTTGACGAGGGCACTGCAAAAATAGTAAAATAAAACAATACTCAATTTAGAAAAAATTATGATGTAACACCTTGGTAAACAAAGGAAAATTAAAAGTTTATCTGTATTTGCAACCGCTTAATGTTCATCTTAGTCTTCCGTTGCAGTTCTCTTTCACTTTGAGATAAAAAAAATTGCTCTACATCCATAAAATTACAAATTATGTTCTATAAAAATATATAAGTACCATAAATAATAATTATTATTTATGAATGTAACACCAAATTAATGAGAGGTCTGAAAATTAACAATAAAAGAGATAAAATTAATAAAAACTTGAGCGGAAAATTCGGCAGAGTCTCCTTTGTAAATTGGACAAACCATAAACTCCCAAAATTGGGGTTAATTAAAACTTTTAGTTAATGAAACATGTATCTAATACACACCAACACTTGATGTTCAACTAAAGCAAAATCAAGCATACATGATTAATTATTCCCTACATATACTTCCAACTGTTTTTAAAAACCTTCAGCTGTACATCTGCACACGCTATTCTTTTTCAAAGGGAATCAAATTTTTTTTTTTTTTTTTTTTTTTTTTTTTTTTTTTTTTTTTTTTTGCTTCATCATGAACAATGCCTACATCTTGAAGATTTGATTTAAGAGAAAGTTGCTTACTCAAGCTAGAATGAATCTTATGATCTCAAAATTGATGATTTTGGTACACTTTGCTCTAATGTTCTAATGCATAGTAGACTGTCAGCATTTTATTTTCATCTACAATTGCTCTCGTGACAGATTATGCATAGTGGAGTTCATGAATTACTATACCACACATCTTGAAGATGTCAAGAACAAGCCTAGAGGAAACTAAATGTTATTATGGAAGAAAATACCACCAATGTATTGTTCAACTAATGAATAATTTAGAGAAGTAGGTTATTGAAGCCCTTTCACGAGGGGCTTGGTGTAGAACAAAGAATGTAGGGTTGTTTTAGTCTTAGTATGTTTGATATGTGTATCATATGTATAGAACTATCTAAAACATCGTACAGAAGTCTTGATCAAGTCTACAAGTATGTGTGTTCTATTACTGAAAAAGAGCAAATTAAGCTTTGCTCCACCAAACAATGGCTAAGAAGAGTAGGTTGTTGAAGCCATTATTTGAGGAGCGTATAAAATTTGAAATATAGAACTTTTTAGGTTTTAGCTGAAGTCTCACTTTTACGTACATATCTTAATCTGCTGACTTAATGAAACTGATATAGCTGAGCAATGATAAACCTTACACACATCCCTCTCTGTAAAAAACATTTAAAAGGAAAATGCATCTAGCCATCAATCAGTAAGGTAAGAACTGAAGTAAACATAATGCAATTCCAATATTTTAACAACATCCCTTAACACACTTGAATTTTTCTAAAGATAGTATTCCAGGCTAAGTATTTTAACCTTACATTACTCACCCACCCTCTCAACCACAAAGTCAGTGGCACAGCCATTCACACAGCCACAGTCTCAGTCACTCACCCACAAAGTCACTCACACAGCCATTCACACAGCCACACTACAAAGTTACTCGCACATCCACTTACCCACTCTCTCACTCACACTCTCACTCGCTCTCTCTCTCTCTCTCTCTCTCTCTCACATAATCACTCTCTGTCCATCTCATTCTCACTCAGTCACTCACTCATTTTCTCTATGTCTCTCACACAGAGACTCTCTCACTCGCACTCTCACTCACAGTCACCCTTTGTCTCAAAGTCTCTCACTCAGAGTCACTCACTCAGTGTCTCAGAGTCTCTCACTCTCTGTTTCGGAGTCACTCTCTCACTCACGCACTGTCTCACTCACACACTCTCTCACTCAGAGTCACTCACATTCCCTCACTCACACAGTCACTCACCAAAAACGCAACAAAATTATACCCACTTGAGCATTAAGAATTTTCACCTAGTTCTGCAGAATTATAATTCTGTCTCAATTAAGCCAAAGCCAAAAAAAACCTCAGGAGCCAAAAAGAACCCAAATTATATTTGCATTTTACCCAAAAAGAATTCAAAATCAACAAAACCTCAGATACTCATAGAGAAGAATTCAAAAAGCAGAATTCAAAGAATTGAATCTACATATCAAACCCAAACTGAACACACTACATTCAAAGAAAGCATGCCCATAGAACAGAAATTATTGAAATACACTACATTCAAAGAAAGCATGACCATAGAACAGAAATTATTGAAATTATGCCAATCTGAATAATACTAATCTGAATTCTAACACTAATCTGAACTTGTAATTAGGGCGTGATTCAATAATTATTTGACAATTTAAGTAATTACTTGTTTAATTATCACACCTATGGTATAATTTGGGTGAAAATTCAAGTAATTGTTCCACATACACTTATAAATATGAGTGAATTAGATAATTTTTAGAATTAATAGCATAATCAAAACAACTAAGAGCAAATACATACCTTGTTTTCGATGCAACTTCAACACTCCAATAAACAGCTTCAATACTCCCAAAAACAACGAAATTGCTTCAACGAAATTTCTCGTGATTTCAGTTGGAGAATAACTACTGTAATTTTAGGGTAGAAGGAATTTGAGTGTTTGTGATTTGACAATGAATTTGCTGAGTTTGTTTGTGTTTTATAGATTAGAGAATATATCTGAGTTTCTTTAGAAAATCAGGTTTTTGTTTTTTGGGTTTATTTGATGAAACAGTTTTTGGGTTGTTTTGTTGAGGTACCGTGGTTTTTAATTTATTTATTTTTTATTTGTAATTTTAATTTTATTTACTAAATTTATTTTCCATATATAGCATCCAATTAATATTGCTCTCTAATGTGCTATTGTTTTGCGGTTTTCAATAACTATAGCACTTTATTAACAGTACTTACTTAAACTGCTATTTTATTAGTAAATACTAATCTATAGCACCTATATAGCAGCATTTATAAAAGAAGCGCTTTTAATGAAAAAAAATTATAGCACTTTATAATTTAGGTGCTTTTAATTCATACTTTTGGTATAGTGCAAAATATTTTATAAAACATAAAATATTATTTATAAACACAAAAATAATATTTTAATTAAAATCTATTTAAATTCTTTTGTTTAATATTCTTATTGAATACAACTTCTCAATAAAAATATTAAATCATACGTATAATGTGCAAAAATAATCCCTTAAAATACGTGAAAATAAGCGGTATTACAGTTTACCCCCTTAAAAGAAGTTTCGTCCCAAAACTTTGTGTAGATTAGTGTATGGAATTTGAATAGAGACTATATTTACTTCAAGCTTTTTCGTTATAATACTATGTTGTTGTAGACTTTGAACATTTACTTAACTTTCGCTTGACAACTTTTTAGTAAACAAATACAAAGCTTTTACTTAAAAGTCGTAAAAACTCATAAAAACTTGTAAACTTGAGGGTAAAACGCGCACAAAATTAGATCGCACTCTACCCCCCTTAAGAATCGAGTTACGTCCCCGTAACTCTACCTACTAACCTGAAATAACTCTGGATACTTTTCTCTCATGATATCTTTAGCCTCCTAAGTAGCTTCTTTGGTTTCTTGGTTAGACCACAACACTTACACTATTTTGACACTTTTTCTACGAGTATCCTTGACTTTACTATCAAGGATCTTAATTGGTCTCTCTTCATAGGTCAAACTTTGGTCTAACTCTATTGTTTCAGGCTGCAACACATGTGATTTATCTGGAGCGTATTTCTTAGTTGAGACACATGAAATACATTGTGAACTTTACTCAACTCTATTGGTAATGCTAACTTATAGGTCACTTTTCCAACCCTTTGCAAGATCTCATAGGGTCCTATGTATTTTGGGCTTAATTTTCTCTTCTTTCCGAACCTCATTACTCCTTTCATTGGTGATACCTTAAATAACACTTTATCGCCAACTTCAAACACATCTTCTTGGCGTTTTTGGTCTGCATAAGACTTTTGCCTATCTTGTGCAACTTGAATCTGTTCTTGAATTACCCTTATTTTATCTGTGGTTTCTTCAATCAATTGAGGTCCTAGAATCACTTTCTCACTTATGTCACCCCAACATAAGGGGCTCCTGCACTTTCTTCCATACAAAGCCTCAAAAGGTGTCATGCCAATACTTGCATGGTAGCTTTTGTTGTATGAAAACTCAATGTGATCCTCCCAATTCCCTTGAAAGTCCGTTACACAAGCTCTTAGCATGTCTTCTAAAGTTTGTATGGTTCTCTCTGTTTGTCCATCGGTTGCCGGATGGAATGTTGTACTCATTTTCAACGTTGTACCAAAGTTCTCCTGGACACTTTTCTAAAATTTCAAAAGAAACCTAGAGTCCCTATCTGACACGATATCCTTTGGAACTCCATATAGCCTCACAACATGTTTTTTGATGTAAGCCTTTGCAAGTTGTTCCATTCTTCAAGTCTCCTTCATTGGTATAAATACCGTTGACTTAGTAAGCCTATCAACCACAACCCATGTGGTATCATTTTGATTCCTCGATTTTGGCAAGCAAGTTACAAAGTCCATTGATATGCAATCCCATTTCCATCCTGGTATTTCAAGTGGTTGGACTTCTCCTTGTGGTCTCTTATGCTCAAATTTCACCTTTTGACAAGTGACACACTTGCTCACAAATTCAGCCACTTCCCTTTTCATCCTAGGCCACCGATATACCTTCCTCAAATCCCTATACAGCTTATCGCCTCCAGGATGCACTGAATACATGGTATTATGACCTACCTCCATGATTCTCCGTTTCAGATCCTCACATTTCCGTGGTATACACCACCTTCCTTTATACCTTAAGCTCCCATTCTCATGGATCTTGAAGTCCGTAGCCTTTCCTGCTTTCAAGTTTTCCTTTATTCTGTCCAATTTCACATCTCCCTCCTGGTCCTTTTTAATTTCCTCAAATATTGTTGGTTGGATACTAAGATTATAAAGCATTCTTTCTAACTCTCCCTCCTTCACTATTTCTAAGTTCGATCTCTCTATATCCTTACATAGTTCATTAGCAACCACCAAAGTATTCACAACATGCCTCGTTTTATGGCTTAAAGCATCTGCTACTACATTGGCCTTCCCTTCATGGTATTTGATATCTAAATCGTAATCCTTGATTAACTCAGCCATCTCCTCTGTCTCATGTTTAAATCTTTTTGAATGAAAAAGTACTTTAAACTTTTGTGGTCCGTGTATATCCTACACTTTACTCCACATAAGTAATGCCTCCATATCTTTAAAGCAAACACGATCGCTGCTAACTCAAGATCGTGAGTAGGGTAGTTTGCCTCGTATGGCTTCAATTGTCTTAAAGCATACGCAATCACCTTTCTATTTTGCTTTTACACACATCCCAAACCATTTTTAGAAGCATCACTGTGCACATCATAAGAATCACTTCTATCTGGCAAAGTCAGCACTGGAGCTGTAGTTAAACGCTCCTTTAAAGTCTGAAATGCCTCTCACACTTATCACTCCACTCAAACTTACAGTCCTTCTTCATTAGCGACGTCATTGGTTTCGCAATTCTTGAAAAATCCTTCACAAACCTCCTATAATGCCCTGCTAACCCTAAGAAAATCTGTACATCCGTCACATTCTTAAGTGTAGGCCACTCCTTTACTGCTTTGATTTTGGCTGGATCTACCACGACTCCCTCTTTTGACATGATATGTCTAAAGAATGCTACTTTCTCCAACCAGAACTCACTTTTCGAGAACTTAGCATACAATTGATTCTCTCTTAATGTCATCAAAATTGTCCTCAAATGTTCCACATGCCCCTCTTTACTCTTAGAGTACACCAAAATGTCACAAACTTATCCAAGAATCGTTGGAAAATCCAATTCATTAAGTGCATGAAAATTGCTGGCGCATTATTTAACCCAAAAGACGTAACAGTGAACTCATAGTGCCCATATCTCGTACGAAAAGTCGTTTTTTGTATGTCCTCAGTAGCAATTCACAATTGGTGGTATCCTGACCTCAAATCAATCTTTGAAAACACGGTAGCTCCTTTTAATTGATCAAACAAGTCAATCTATCCTGGGTAAAGGATACTTATTTTTGATCGTCACCTTATTCAACTCTCTATAGTCAATACACAACCTCAACCTCCCATCTTTCTTCTTTACAAACAGTATTGGTGCTCCCCAAGGTGAAGCACTAAGCCTAATGTAACCTTTTTGTAACAACTCCTGTAACTGCTCTTTCAACTCACTCATTTATGCAGGTGCCATCCTATAGGGTGCTTTGGAAATAGGTGTTGTTCCTGGGACTAAGTCTATGGTAAAGTCAATCTCTCGCTTAGGAGGCATCCCCGGAATCTCTTCCGGAAATAAGTTCAGAAAGTCCTTTACTACCTCAATATCCTCAGGCTTAGCAATCTCAACATGATCCACATCCCTCACACTACAAAGGTAAATCTGAAAACCTCTCCTTATAAACCTAGCAAACCTCATTACCGACACTATTTTGTTGTGTTTTGGCCTTCCTGTCCGCCAATAGCTCACCTTTTTACCCTTATTGATTAACGAGATCTTCTGTGGCTCACACAAAATCTCAGCCTTATGCTCACACAACCAATCCATCCCCAGAATCACTTCTAAGTCGCCCAAATCAAACTCAATTAGGTTAGCCTTAAACTCCACTCCCTCAATTCCAATAGGAACATCCAGAAATCTCTTTGAACACTGTACCTCTTGTCCTGATGGTAAACACTATTGACATATCTATTGTATCTACTTTTCCCAATACAGGCTTTAACTTTTCAAAAATCATACTGGATACAAAAGAATATGTTGCACCAGAATCAAACAAAACTTTAACAAGAAAAGAGTGAATAGAAAAGTACCAGTAATTACATCTTTACTAGCATCTGCTTCACTTCGAGCAATCACATTCAGCTTTCCAGTATTTAAGGTCTTAGTCGGGCGTCCTCCATTCCCACTTTCATTTCTATTTCCGGCTTAAGGCATCATCTTTCCTCCCATATTTCCTTTGAAACCCTTCTGCTGATGCTCAGTTGAGTTCCCTCTGAATTGAGAACCTTGTCCTTCCTTCCCTTTGTTCTTGGAGAAACACTCATACTCACGGTGTCTAAATTTGTTACACAACTGAATAGTCACTAGGTTCCCAGCACAGTCCTTTCCTGGGTGATTGTTAGGACACTTCTTGCAGAAGTACACACGACCTCCTTGATTAGCCACCTGGGCCCTATTCCCATTTCCATTAGCAAGCTTCCCAAAGTTTTCCCTGTTACCCTAGAAGTTATTGTTGAAACGGGGTTTCTTAAATCCACCATGATTTCCTTGTTAGTTAAAGTTTCATCCACCATGCTTCCTTATCTCCCTCGTCTCACCTTCCTTCAGTACCTCCTTCTTCTTTTGGTCTATGGCATACAGGTGTGCAACTCTACCTTATAGCTCATCCAAAGACTCAAAGATCTGCCCAGCTAACTGCGACTGAAGGTCTAAGGGTAACCCTCTTTCAAAACGGCTAGCCTTCAACTTCTCGGTTGCCATGGCCTCTTTAGCAAACCTAGACAATTCTATTGACTTAGAGTAGTACTCAGTGACAGACATACTTTCCATCTCAAGCTCCAAAAACTCTTCAGCTTTCTTTTTCTGAAGGAACATAGGACAAAACGTATTACGGATTTGCTCCTGAAACATATCCCAATTGAACCCTGGTAAAGCCCTAATCACCGCCTCATTTTGTGACCACCAAAGATCAACTTCTCCTCTCAGTTAGTAAACAGCATGGTTCACCTTAAGCTCTTCTGGACACTCAACTGCCCCAAACAGCTTGTTAAACTCTCTCAACAATCCCTCTAGAATAGTTGGATTGTACTCTCCTGGGTCAGTGGGTGGCTTACTTTGAGAAATCTTCTTGGAAAGTTCCCCAGCAGGGTCACTACCATTTCCATTTCCTCCGGCACCTAACTTGTTCAGCTATAGTAGCTAATTGCCTCACTACCTCATTCAGCTGATTGTTGTTACGTTCAACCATTCTATTTCTCCTATAGAGGAAAAGACCTTTATATTAAATTATGTCTAACTTTAAGTTAGAACAACATAAACTTATAACATAAAACACTTTCTTATTTCGTCTCACAAAAGAAGTTTCATTCTTTTAGAGCGAATGTTTCACTTAGTTTTGATTGTTTACACAACCATTAAAATAAGAATAAAGCACATAAGAAATAAAAATAATTCCCTTGGTTCTACTCTACTTGAGGCTTCATTTCCTAAAAGAATTGACACATTTATTCATTCATTCCCAAAAGAAATTATTGTTTAATTCCTCTTAATATTTCTTTATGGCTTATTGCCACTTATTCAAAATAACATAACCAATAATCTAAATTGTTCAACTTTCTAAACATCAACAATACTAAACATTATTAACTAACTTATATCTAAACAAAAACCCTAAAACATTAACGTTGTCCTTTATGTCCCTCGACATTACATATTTCTTGGGTATAAACTCAGGATCATCTTCCATATCCTCTTCCATGTAGTTATCCACGTCCTCCTCAAGATCAAGCTCTTCTTCATCCTCAGAATCGGTTACCAAGTCTACATACACAAGGAATCACTAGATCAGGATTCTCGATCTCATAACACGAGCTATCCCTTGACTCATCACTCCTTGAACCAGAATTAGTTCTTTCACCACCATGTCTTCATTTTTCCTGGCTACCTGGGCTTGGTGTGTGAGGGGTCTCCTCACTTGCATTCATTTCCTGATACTCCTTCTCCTTCCTGGCAATGTAACCCTCCAGGTACCTCCAATCACAGCCCCCTTGACCAATTGCATCCTTATATTTAGTATAATTTGGAAATTCTCCGGCAAAGTGAAAAACACTAAACATCACCTTGATATTCAGGTAGGGCGAAAGGTTAGGTAAACAATTAACAATTAGGGCCGACACATGGTCAGGTTGGTCCCATTACGACAGCTTCAACACCGTACTCATAGTTCTACAACAAAAGATAACTTCCCACATCAAAACCAAACTATTTCCTAAAGTGATTCCTCTTTGTCACTAAAGTGATTCCTCTTTGTCACTAAACATCAAAACCAAATAGGAGTGCTTTTTTTTGATGTCACTAAAATAGCTTAGCGCGACAGACTTTGTCACGCTAACGTCGCAGTGTCACAAAGTTTGCTGCGCTACACCTACAACGTGACAAACTTTGTAGCACTGCACAGTCAGCGTGACAAACTCTGTCACGCTACCACGCTAGCGCGACTGAGATTCCTGCGCTCCTGTTTTTTTGCAAAATACTTCTAAAAAAGTCCATTTCACCATTCCTTAAGCCAATTTTTTAGGTCTAACTTGACCTATGGACGGTTTGGGAAAGGTGACGAAAAAATTTGGGACCCTAATTTCGGGGCTCCTACAATGGCGACTCCACTGGGGACTAAAAGAGGGTGAGACTTGAAAATTTTCTCTCAAATTATACACTTGTTATATTTAGAAAATTTGCATTTTTTTAAGTCATATTGCATACATGTAACATACACTTGGCCTCCATGTGTTTAAAACATGCCTTAGGATTACCGTGATAATTCTACATTTCGGGAAGGAACTATTGACTTGGTGGGGCCCATGGTCTCTAAGCAACTGAGCAAGATAGAACCTTATCCCAACTACATCAATTTCTACGCTGCCCATGGTACTTAGATGGGAGAAACTTCATATCTAACGATTATTATACCGCAAAGTGTTGGAGTACACTCCTTAGATGTAGAACCTTTTTGACCGACCATGACTGACCGTAGTTTGACTGCATTATTTTGTAGTTATTGCTTCCTTTTTGTTTTGTATAGTTGCTTGTTTTGCTTTTTTATATTTTGTGCACATTTAGATTTTATGAGATTTTCAAATCTTTTCAATCACAATATTTTGTTAGCTAACTAAATTAAATGATTACATAAGATATTTTCCATAATTTTAAATTATATTCTTTGAAATCATTTGATTACTTGGAAGATTTTTTTTTATACACCAATATATTTGTTTTAGTTAATAAAATATTGCAAAAGATATTATTAATAAAATCCTTGATCTTCTTAGGTTTTGATTAATAAAATCTTTGATTAAATGGAAACTAACTTATACACTTAACATTTATTAGAAAATTCAAATAATATTAACGATTTCAAAAAAAATTTACCTTTTTGAGATTTTTAATATAATTCGAATCTTTTGGAAGTTTACTAATTAATTCCCTTCATTTAGAATTTTATTAGTTTAATTCCAAATTTCTAATAAATCTAACTATCTCACTTTCCCTTGTATTATTTTCAAAAAATCAAACACTTAGAATTAAAAAGAATTTTTTTAAAAAAAATAATAATATACATCAAGGTTAATCATGATATTTATTTTTTTTTAATAAATTTTATTTTTCCTATGAGCTTCCAATCAATTAATCTTGATTGTTATAACTCTATGTGTTGAGTCTTATTTCTTTTTTTCTTCTTCTTTTCTTCTATCTTTTTTTTTTGTTTGTCTTCCCTCACCATCTATTTGTAAGGATCTAATAATGATAATCTGAAGTTTACTAATTGCTTGACAATGCACGATTTTGATCAATGTTTTTAATGACTCACATACAAATAACATCATCACCGGTCTTTCAAAAGTTCAGTCTAATAATAGGCCCATTTAGACCTAAATAACACGTATATGGGCAACATGGACATGAATCCAAACCCATTAAATACAAATTTAAGGATAACTTAGCAAAAATCAATATAAACATGTAGCGTAACTAACTCTACAACGCTACACAAACAACACAACTCTTCTAATTGCGCTACACTGTTAGCGTCACAAGTTTAATAACGCTACCTTGCTAGCACTACTTCTTTTGTCACGCTACAAAGCTAGCGCTAAAACTTTTTCTGCGTTAAAAAGTTATGTATTTGAATAATTTTGATAAATATGTATTATTTATTTGAAATTACTTATACACAATTAAATCATAATTAACCCCAACTAAAAGGGTTTTAAGTTATTTTAGAGCCCGTTATGGTTCAATAAAAAACCCACTTTGTTTTTTTTTTTTTTTCAATATTTTATCTATTAACGTATACTAAATGGACACATTCTTTTAAGTGCAATCACTATAATATGAAATTGCAAGGGATACTACATATTATTGGCATATAAAATGATGAAAAAATGCCTAATGTAAACAAAAGAAAATTTATTTGCTTTAGAAAGTGATAATATGTGCTATATTGGCTACTATTTTTTTCTAAACACTCCATCCCACCTTTGCATCAAACACATCATTCTAAGTGTTTAAATTATGAGCCCATGGTTCAACCTACTCCTGAATGTTTTGGAATCTATTGATCAATAGACCCAAGGTCTATATATAGTTTGGACTGAAATATAATGAAGTTTCAATCAATTATGGTTATTATTTAAATTCTTCAAATGCAAGCTCAAGAAAATCCGAAGAACAATATTCAAGACGATGTAGACTCATACATACAAGAAACATGATTTGGACCAAAACTAGAACTCCATTCACTTCCCTAGTTTAATTTCTCTCTTTTCTTTTCTTCTTCTTTCATGGTAGAGTTTGAGACTTATGCTGCCAAGTATCATTTATGTACTAATCTCAACTATCAATAAAATGAAATTCATTTCATCTTCAAATTGTACATTCTCTCTCTACTCATCATCTCTTGCTTAAACAATTACAAGTGAATGAACTCATCAAGTTGAGTTAATCAACATGGCAATGAAGAACAAGTTAAAGCATAATTGGCACAATATAGACTACGTTGTTCATCTCAAATGCATCCTTAATTTGACGCATCCACACCTTGAACAACTTACTCTATATTACATCATTTAAATTAAATGTGTCAATTCCTTAATTAAGTTATTAAAGCAAAGTGGTTCAAACAAATTCTCTTTTGGGCAACAAAATTTACTTTATTAACCATAGGCCCAGTCATCATGAGCCTAAAAGTTCAATTGAGGCTCAATTTAAGTCTCAAAAATTGGGGGCTCACTCCAAGTCCACTTAGTGTTTATTTAAAGATGCAATACACCAATATAAGAGGCACCTTTGAAACCCTAAAAATGTCTCCCTTATCTTGAATAACCTACATTATGATCCACTTTCTTGGTAGCCCGTTTGTGCCTAAACATATAGCTTGTTTCTTTCAACCTACATCAAACTTAGCCTAGGGATGGAAATGCTACGAGGACATAAATTAAAATGCAACTCCATAAAGCAAATAATATTGAAGTAGCTCTGATTTTCAATTCAAGATGGAAATACATGAAAAGTTGTCAACAAGTAAAGTTGTAAGTAATAGAGTTGCTCAAGTCTAAGAACAAGTTTGTAGCATAGTTTGGGTTAATTATGGGTATTTGAGCCTTCTTTTCCATTTCTTTCTTACACCCTAAGCTTAGCCACAATACGACCCTGAAAAAGCCCTCCTTGAGGTGTAACAAAAATGAAAAATACTTGTGTCTTTACCTTTAACACGTCAATAACTCCGAAGCAAGAGCTACGTAAGACCTGATTCCAACTCGAATTGGATACGTATGCAACCTTTCATAAGGTGCGGTCTTAATAGTCCTACATCTTAAGGACATGTAACATGAGTAAAATTTTAAGGGCTCATAAAAAAAAGGTCCTTTGAACACAAGACCCACCTAAGGTCTTGCATATTGTTTCATTTTAGGACGCACAACCGTCCTTAATAGAAAATTGCCTTATTGTCACATAAAGCATGTCATTTTCTTCTACTCATATCATCCTTCTTTCCTTTTTTTTGACACATACTCTTC